>JBBBDQ010000570.1:2720000-2800000 GCA_037127315.1 Ascarosepion bandense
GATGCAGATACAAGGCACAAGAGATTTTTGAAAACGATTATAAGAGCATAGTTTAGTTTTGGAGTCGTACAAATTAACAAGCCACTTCTTGACTTGGATAACAACGGATTAGATGTCATGTTCGATATCAGCTGCCAATTTGGCTTTATCGAACCTACTATACTTATCATTAGGACAGGAGTAAATAGTTGAGCCATTAGCATAGATACTAAATCAATACTGAATGACATCGGGAAAGTCGTTCATAAAAATTTGAAACAGAGTAAGTCCCAGGATAGAGCCTAAGAGGAAACTCGCATTAATAGAGATAGATCAAGAAGAATGGCCGTTCCAGACAAATTTCAAGATTTCATAGTAAAGATTATATCAAATTGATAAATCTAGTGAGAAGTACCGTTACCCTTTAATATGAAGACCAGCATGCCAAAACGCTGATACGTGAAGATCAGCATGTCAAACACTGATAAATGGCTTCAAGATATCTAATGCAACAACCAGAAATTTACTATTCTTATAACTGGCGATACATCGGCAGTTGATCTGGAAGGATGAAAGCCATATTATTTGTCTGATAGAAGACAATCTGAGTTGAGTTGATTAACCAATTCCGAATCGATTAGTGTCTTTAGGACTTAGCCAAAAATGTAGAAGACATAAGGTCAATAGTTCGAAGGGTCAATCGGTTCGCCGAGTTCTTAAAAACTGGAATTACAGAAGAGAAATTCCAACAATCGGGAGAGCAACAAGCAGAAAAACATTTATTCTAGAGTTATGTGCATGTCATAGAGTAGATATTCAGTTATAAGTTGAAAGTTAAGCAAGGATACTAGTTATGAGTCAATAGTAGAATATATGAGCAAAGCATTGTTTTATACATAGATGATAACACTTCAAATTAAGTAAAAAATGAGGCATTCACTTTTACTACTAGTAGTAAAAGAACGAAAGTAGTCACAAGAACGAAACTTATAAGGTGCTATACAGTACCTCACTTTATCAGCGAAGAAAGTTTGGGCCTCATTGAAGACACATTTTTGCAATTATTTCAAGTATTTTGAAAGAGGCTTCTGGCGCGATTATAACTATAACATTGGTATAGTTGGAAATGGATTTCTGTGGGCTATAACAACTGAATAGACAGGTGTAAACTATTTCTCTACACCCAAGAAGAAAACCCTGTAGCATAATTTCGATAAGAACATTACAGATTTCACTACAAGAGGCATCACAAAATAGTGAATCCCAGTCGATACACTGTTCATAAAAAGAAGTTCTGTGGATTGCGTGGCGTTCTAGATTACCAAGAGAATTGCCAGGCTCGACAAGAATGTTGGTGATAATTATTAAGGAAACGAGTAGCAGAATCTACTATTCAAGCTGAGACATTGAGCAAATGAAAAATTAGAAGTCTGAAAATTGGCAACATCAGTAACATTAAAAGAATTAAAGCCACTTGACATGATGAGCTTTAACATTTAGGAACACAAAGAGGCTCGCAGATAAATCTATAAAGTGAGAGAAAGAGAGTGTTATTTCAATACTGTCAGGTATTTTATGTAATATGTTACAGTCCTGAGAAGAAGAGAAGCGATAATAGAAAGAGAGCTAGCTATCAGAGTGTAATAATGAAAGTCAAAAGCATTTAAAACAGATAATTCATTTCCGATTGGAAGATGCTACCGGATATAAACACCATATTTAACCTAAAACATTTTCGACAAAGAGCAAGATATACTGGAATATAGAATTTACTAGTAGAGATAGAAGTTTTTAAATTATTTCTGAAAAGCGCAAAGATATATGGAGAATATTTCAAGAAAAAGATTCTGTAACAATTAGTACGAATTACCACGAATATTGGAGAAAGATAGGTTTAATGGTTTATAATTTTTTATTGTGTGCTACTTTCCTTTTATTACTTTTCAGGGGAAAATATTTAAATATTTAAGATGAAAAATACCAAAATAATTATCACTGTCTATTATTTAAGGCAATACAAACCAACCAAAATGTGGCTAAGACTATAACATAATGTGGCCTCAGGGATGACCACCTGAAGTACATACAATTCCGTTGAACCTTTGAGCATAAAGTTTTCAATGTATTCATAGCATTGTCGGTAAATTATGATAATATTTAAATATTTCTTATTTTAAAAGTCCTATCCAGTCGTCAAAATTACTGACCATTTATCAGTGAGATAAAAATAATGTAAGATGCTATAAATGTTGGTGATTTATTTGTAAAGTTTAAAATAACAATAACTTCTAATTTTATTAAGTCATCAAAATTGTCCAATACAGAACGATGAACAATCACATTCTGATGACGTTGGAAAATTTGACACAAAAGTATAGCTGAGTATACATATTGACTTCTATGTTGATTGCCACATTGAAACAGTAAATAAAAAATGGTTTCTTATCGAGTTTTATGAATTTAATGTAAAATATAAAATGCGCATTTACCTTCTTTGATCTTTTTGCCTTGAAGTGAAAACAAAAATTGTAATTTGGCAGTAAAAGAAGAATGAAAAATGAAAGATCCAAATTGTATGATCAAATGATTTACGAAGGTGGAAGAACAAATTGTTATCAAATGTTTTCCCAAGCCAAATATATCATAAATTCAGTGTATAGAAAAACTGAAACTACAGCAAAAAGCCGATTATTTCTTCATATATTACTGATTTTTTGATAGGTTTTCAATGAATATTATCACGCCACATCAGCATTATGTATGAAATCGAGAAGCCTTATAGGAAAAAATTAACAGGAAATGTTACCGTTAAAAGCGAAAGCCAAATAAACGTGGGAGATTTTAGGCATCAAACCGTTGATTATAAGAAAATATCCAAGAAAAGGATTTGTGGTGTGGCTAATTTCTATTGCTTTTCAATATATATATATATATATATGTATATGTGTGTGTGTGTGTGTGTGTGTGTGTGTGTGTGTGTGTGTGTGTGTATTGAAAAGCAATAGAAATTATATATATATATATTCATATATATATTAATATATATATAAAATATATATAATATAATATATGAAAAGCAATAGAAATTATATATATATATACATATGTATGTATGTTAATATATATATATATATATATATATATATATATATATATATATATATATATATATATATATATATATATATATATATATTAAAAAAAGAAAATTGAAAAGCAATAGAAATTATATATATATATATATATATATATATATGTATGTATATATATATATATATATTAACATTGCTATACACCGGGAAATTATATATATATATATATATATATATATATATATATTAACGTTGCTATACACCGGGATTTATATCTCTTTTAATTCAATAAAATAAGTTTGCAGTTCTGAATGCTCAGCTTACAGCTTCAGAAAGTACGTTGTCAAACACTTTTAATTTTAATAAAGATAAACAAATTGATATTTTAATTGTGTTGCTAATTTCTATTTTTTATCATATACATATATACATATATATGCACACACAGAAACATACACACATATACATACACACAGACATATATATATATATATATATATATATATATATATATATATAAAAGAAACAGTTAATATATTAATAAAAAGAAGTATAACACGAAGAAGACGCAAATACCAAATACGTGATATTCGAAAATGATAAAATCAACATAGAATAAAATCAATATATATATATATATATATATATATATATATATATATATATCTTGGGGAAGCACATTTTTTAAATTTATACAAGACCGACAAATGCTCTTTCTTTATTTCTATATTATTTTCTATATTTAGGTCTACTATCCTGGTTTTCGACTCATATTTAGATATGAATTGTTCAATGTCTGAGTACTTTAAGTTTTCATCAATGTCTTTAATTTTAGCATTTTCATATATCACGTATTCAGTATTTGTGTTGTTTTTTTTTTTTGTGTGTTATACTTCTTTTTATTTACAAATTTGTTAACTGTGATTCTTATATATATATATATATATATATATATATATATATACGTGTGTGTGTGTGTGTGTGTGTGTGTGTGTGTGATAAAAGAAATAGTAATTAGTAAAACAGCTGAAATATCAATTTGTTCATCTTTACTAAAATGAAAAAGTGTTTTACAACGTAATTTGTGAAGCTGCAGCAATAATCATTCGGAACTGCAACTTATTTTATCGCATTAAAAGATATAATATTCCGGGTGTACAGCATTGCTTATATATATATATATATATATATAGTGACGTAAATTATTAAATATATATATGAGGGTGCATTATCTAAACTTATTTATAAATGGAACTTTGTGTGTGTGTGTGTGTGTCCGTTTCCTATAGACTCCGAAACGGCTGAACCAATTTTCTTGAAAATTTACACAGTTGTACTATAAGCGTCTGCGGGTGTTCTTAGCTAGGGTTTGTGTCGAGGTACCCCCGATAAATATCGAAAATCGATAATCGAAAAAATCAGGGTTATAGAAGGAGTTTTCTGATTTTAATCAAATTTGATGCACTCATAAACAAAGACATAAGAAACGATATTCAGAATTTTCAAGGTTGCAGTTCTTACAATAGTGCAGAAAATCGATATATATATATATATATATATATAATAAAATCGACTCTGTACGTATCCAAATCTTAAAATCTTACACAAGTAATTTTTTAGGACCACGAATAACCGGCAGAATCTAACCCCGTTATTGTCCGCCGCTATAAAGCTTTGGACAATGAGGGGAAAAAAAAGAAAACTGCGGAGCACCGACAATACATACAGTACTTCACAGCAAAGAAAAAAAACCCTCAAACGGAACGAACCACAAAGAAAGAAAAGTGCTCGATACAAAACTAACCAAAAAGGATTAACCAAGAGGCAGTGACGTAGAGCAAAAACACACGAAAAAAATCGCAAGATCGCCAAGACCTACCGCGGTTTCGCACAACGGCCCTGACGAGCCGTTGTGCGAAACCGCGGTAGGTCTTGGCGATCTTGCGATTTTTTTCGTATATATATATATATATATATATATATATATATAAGGCAAGATGTTTGTGTGTGTATCTGTTTATCTGCCTGTATGTCTGTACTTTTTTCAGCCCTTTTATTTTAGTTTTTGCTTCGGGTTTGGCTCTAAGTAGGTATATTTGTAGTTCTTAGTCTCAGCCATGATACCATTTACTCAGAGGACTTATCTAACCTTCAAAATTCAGTTTACGACGAAAAAGACTCATTTGATATTGATACCAGGAAATCAAAATTTGACTTACATCCATTCATTTTTCTTTCAGTCTACGGTTTCGCTTTAACTGGAAACAACTATTGCTTTTTAATCTTTCGTGCCAACTTCCAAAGAGTCTGAGCTTCAGGACCATAGATTAGTTTTAAAGCTTTCATTACAGCCGAGCAACACTGGACTATACTGCTAGTAAAACAATATTTAAAGAAAGGGATGGGTTTTTTATATATTAATCTGATAGATTTTTATTACTTAAATGGAACTTTGTTTGCAAAACAATGTAATATACGAAGCTGCTGTAAAATCAGCAGATAGCGAAGGAAAAATATACATAGTAGTAAATGAGGGACTGTGAAACAAAAATATATGCGCACAAAACATCCTTTACAAATAGTAAATATGCGAACAGTATAATGCTTTCTAAACGTATCTGAAAGATAAAAAAACAAAATCCAAATCAAAACAAAAATATTTTGAGAAATAAAAAAACAGCGTCTGCTTACAACAATAAATCCAAAAACTGTAAACTCTTTCTGGTAGAAAAAATAGCTCTAATTATCTTCCTAGACCAACCCAGACTACTTAAGTAACTACTTTAAATAAACGATCAGAAATCATCTCAAAATGCAGACACAAAAACAATTTTTACTAAGTTACTTAAAACTCGAAAGCTGAAAACGAGCAAGAATAAACGAAAATAAATAAACAAAATTAAATAAAATAAATTAATCCAAGTAAATATAGTAAATAAACTAAGTAAATAATAAACAAATTAAAAAAAATAACACACGCACACGAAGACGTAGTAATTAACAACCAACAATAAAATAGTCAGTAATAAATTAAAAGAAAATTAACCAACAATACTATAAATAGCCAAAAAATCTGCATTCGAATCAACAATTTTTCCTACTTAGTAGCCCTTAGAACAATTCGAAACACAACTATTACTGCCCACCTAAATTACCATTAGAATAATACAACATACTAGCCATAGTGCAAATCAAATTGTCCACAATGCATCACTGATATGTATGGTCAAGCACAAACACAACGCGCATAGCCTGACCATTTCGTTTAGCATGAAACAGACTGTTACACTATGTGATTGATATCTAGTGAGTATGGAAGTGTCTTTAACGCGGAAAACTTGTAGTTATACTCTACGAATCAATATTTTACGATTTTAGTTTGTGACACGATGAGTTGTTCTGCTGAAGGTGGCAATCAGAGAATGGGTACACAGTCGTCATAAATTAAAGCACGTGAGTAGCCACAATACCTTGATAGGCTTCAGAATTTAAACGGTCTTGTATCGGTGCCGAGTATTCCAATGTATGCCAAGAAAATATTCCCCATACCATTACACCACCAACACTCGCAGTTTGGATTATTGGTATCCGTGCTTGTATGTTATTTATTTTAATCTCTAGCCGAACATCTGAATATCGTAACAAATAAATTTGTGCTTAAACTGTATTTACAAAAAGGACAATGCTCCTAGACATTCTGTAAAAATTGATGATTGCCCATTTCTTTTTTATCATTTTATTGCAAGCATGGAGATAAAGACACTAAGACGCAAGTGATGAATAGAGAATGAAAAAAACTGAGAAGACATTATAAAAGAGAGGAAATAAAATATCAAGGAGACAAATTGAAGTTTCATATTCGTATTAAAAACACTAGATTAATGGAATTTACCGCACAGCCTCGTCAGGTATTTTAATCCAATGGAAGACATTCACTCAACGAATAAACAAAATGTATATGAAAACAGAAAACAACATTCAGGCAGAATAGATGGTTTCTCGGGTGCAATTAAACGATAATATTAAAACAACGAAAAGGTTGAAAATGAAGAAAATCAATAAATGATGCCGATTATCGAATGTTAGTCAAGATGTTTAAAATAATAACATAATAATTTATTTAGCTATAAGGGATAATGTGTTAATGAAATATATGTTTCTATGGTGTATATGTTTCAAATTTATTTATAAATCAAATATCATATTGCATTGATACCTCAAAAACAAGTTATCAATATTTTTTATTAAGGTAGTCACTATAAGCTGAAATTCACTCGATATATTTTATATATAAATGTACTGAAAATTTTATTTATATTTTTGGCTAATATCAGTTTTATTAGAAAACATTGATATACATCATAGAATCTGACAAAGTGTAATTGCGTTGATTCAGTAGAGTACATTCCAGTTTAACAATTCAGTTAATAAATAAGTCTACAAATTTATTAACAGATTTATTTATTGTTATTATTATCGTCATATATACAATGCATGCACACACATGCGCGCACACCCACACCCACAGACTCACACACGAGGATATATATAGCGAAAATATTTTTAGAATAGTAGAAAGTTATTTTAAAAACTGAAGCGCAACGTTGGACTAGATTAAGAACAGCCATATAACTAATATTCCAAGAAAATCCGTTGGCAGTCCAGAAAATTTTACAATGCCCACCACGAGATAAAACTATTGAAATATAAATTTGATGTTTGTGTTTATTTGTCAGATTAGTTTTCATTAAAATGGAAATCGTTTTCTAACACTCACGTCTTTTTCTTCTTCTCATTTGCCTTCTATCTTCTCATTTATTCTTTTGCTATCTTTCTTCTCGTTCTTTTCTTTCTCCTCTTGCCTCTAGATTGCTTTTTGTTTTGCTTTTCCTTTCTATAAATAAATCGTTGTTGCTTTTATTTTTATGTACGTTGTACAGGAATTTCATACCACATATTCGTTTGATTCCTATTCTGATTTGACTTGAGCATATTGGAGGCTTATGAAAGAAAAATGATTAGAAAGATCGATCAAGATCATACAATAAAACGATATGTTGTACTTGCAATATATATAAAATCAAAACAAATACAATAAACTACCACATTTCTGGTTGCAGTTCTACAGATGTAATCCTAATAGAATTTTTAAAAACTTAACCTTGTATCAAAATAAAAACTGACATAACGTGAAAGACTCTGGTTATGAACTCATTTTCCTACTTATAAAACGTTACTCCCACTCATTTTCTAGTCTGACTCCTTTCCACTTTACCGAAGGCGGGGGAGATCAATTTCATTTTATTTCGTATTCTTGTGTCTCTCTCATTTTAGTAGATGCTGTGGAAGAAGTGTATGTAAATGAAAATAATCAGTCTTAATGTACACGGTAGAAAAAATTCGGGAAACTAAAGAACACGCCCCTGAACTACTTCGTTTGCTTTTTCTTTAATCTAACTATTTATTGTGCGTGCATTGGTCTTTAAACCGAACTAATTGCTCCAAATATTCTCATTAACTGTATTAAAATATTTGGGCGATCGTTTAAAAAATAATCGAAAGATAATAAAAATGTATCTCTAGTTTCTCCACAAATTGCAATTTTATAGACATGAATATTCTTCGGAATTACATGAAAATTTGTATTTGATTGTTTTGTGATTCGTTTGCAAAATGTTTTCTTTTTTTTTTTCAAGAAAGACTGGCAATAATTTTGTTCTTCGAATAATTCTGTGCATTTAACTCTCGATGTTTCTGACTGATTCGTCTCTGTTTACACAGCATCAAACATACTAAAATCAATATCTGACAATTTTCTGATTGCTGAAGGATCATTCTTTAAGTCTATTTCTTATAGATTGTACAAGACTAAAAAATGCTTTTATAGGAGAAAATCAAAACTGATAAAAACTAGAACAAACAAATCGTCTACATGCAAAGATCCACATTTTTTAATCCTTTTAACAAAGAAAAGCCAAAACACTTTAACAACAAAGAAATACAGAAACACTTTAACAACAGCTTAACAGACATTTCAAGTAATATGTTATCGAAATAGTCATATTTTGTGATTGAAAGGTAAATCAATATCATCGGGATTTCAACAGATTTAAAGAGCGTTTACAACTTGAGATGATTTTATTTTAATAAATTCAAATTTAACATGAAAAATAGCAGACAAGTGAAAATTTATTAAATTAAAAACATTTTCATTTAAATTTCTTTTCTTAACATATGCAGTAAACAATCCATTATCTGCACTTTCTGTTAAAATCCGTATTTCATTTAAATAAAAGGAACTTTTCTTTGAGACGTTTTGTCACTTTATTTTCCTCGATACGCAAACAATTTTAGAAGATTTTTATAAGACTGTTAACAACAGAAAACAAGAAATAATAAAAGCAATTTTTCTATTGTAGTATATTGTAATACCCCAATGGCCGTCCCGAACAATTTCCTCCGGCGGCCGTTCTCCACGCTGTGATGTTGCCGGATTTTTGTAGAAAATGTCGGCCGGACAGCTGGGGGTACAAGATTGACTGTAAGGAACGAACTTCCAAGATTTGGATGAGTGGAAAAGAAGGCTTTATTCGTTTAGAGTTAGCCTTGTCTGTTGGGGCAGGCGAATGTGACACACAGTTCTAACTCTAATGGAGATCAACAAACCCGAACTGAACGAACCAAAACGAACGGAGACCCTTACTTCAAGTTCGCACCCGGCTGACTCCTTTCACTTCTCTCGTCTTTAACTTAACTGCTCTATTTATTTAATATGAATGCGGAAATCCGGAAATGCTTTAGACCACCGGTGACAAACACCGGCGACTGTAAGTCTGAAATTTCAGTTATCTTTTTTTTTTTGTTTATCTTAATAAGGCTTCCGCCGGAAAAGGCTTAATGTGAGGTCAAGATACAGTGAGGACAGCCTTTGACCGGGTCATCGAAAATGTACTCGCTTTTGTTAGATATGTTTTCTAAACTATCTTCTACTCCAATCCATTTTCCATTTTAATCTATTTTCTATTTTAATCCATTTTCTACTCTAATCCATTATAACAAAATACATATATATCTAGTTATCGTGTCACAATATAAACAGTAATGTTGCATAAACATATACGTAACTCTACTAATAACAAGCAGAATAAACCTAGATATAAAACCCCTTTATTTATTTTCGAACAAATCATCGGATTAGTATAGTTTGTGTTTTTTTCATAATTGCCTCTGTCTAGAAAGCAAATGGAATTAAACCTTGCTTTTGTTACCTGGGCAAAGGAAAAAGAATAGAGACATGAAATTAGTTACATAAATTTGGGGGTGGAAACCAACTGACCACGCAAGCAGTTGCTTCTCCTTCCAAAGATCTAGCTTCGAAGAATGCTATCATATATCCAGAATTTCTGTCATGCATTGCCCCAGCGCAGCACTGTCGTGAGCTCCCCATACTCACACTCCCAACGAGTGAGCAGCCGTCTTCAGAAGAGAACATCAATTTAGAAGAGGATGAAGCCATTGATTCAGATTACAAAGGCGCAGCCGAGGAGAGAAATCCACAGTATCACAACTAAAATGACCTCAATGACCTGATCAGAAATCTTAGTCTCACAAAGCCCAACGCCGAGATTTTAACGTCGAGACTCAAGCAGTGGAGTTTGTTAGGCAAAAGTCGCAGGTTAGAGGAAGCGTTAACAGTGACTAGGCTTTGCTTCTGCCACAATGTGACTCGGTCTATTCGGGCATATTGATATCAGTTGTAACCCAGTGAGTGGCGCTTCTTCACCGGCAGCTCATCCAGGAACCTGAAAGTTTTGATGCTTCATAACGTGAATATGTATCCATCTCTTTCCCTGGCTCATTAGGTTCAGCTCAAAGAGAAATACAGCAGTGTCAAAATTTTCCAATATGAAGAGTACGAATGAAAGGTTATCGGAGATTTACTGCTGAGTCTCCAAATAGGAAATAACAATCATTACCCAAGTAAACAAATCGTGTTACACCATTTCAGATATAGATCACCATTTTAAATGAATTACGAAATTCACTCATGGAAATCAAGTTCGAACACGCAAGCACTACTGGTGATTTATTTGGATTGCTTTATAAAAGTAACTTTCGATTTGACTCAGATAAATTTGATAGCAATTTAATAAATATTTAAACACTGCTTGTTATTTATGAATATCTATCTAGCAGTGACACTTTTAAAGGAATTTTTACTTATCAAATTCCAACTTCATGCAATATTCTTGAGTTACGTGTGTCAGTGTAAAACAGTATAAACCAGATTCCAAGAACCTGAAGAAATTGCAGAAAAGACAATATTTTAGAGCTGCGCATGTTTAAAAAGATTTGTTGGGAAATTTTAACGCAGTTAAAGAAAATTTAGGCAACGTGTCGAAACAGAACGTTCGAGAAGATGAATGAGGAAGAAACGTTGAGCAGCAGTGAACTGTTCTTCCATGGTGTGTGACTAACCGAATATTTTCATTATCATTTGATTATGCAGTCAGAAGCGAAAATGTGCCATTTTCTCTCTACAGTTATCCCACTCCTCTCTTGTCTGTCTATCTGTTTGTCTGTCTGTCTGTCTCTCTCTCTCTCTCTCTCTCTCTCTCTCTCTCTCTCTCTCTCTCTCTCTATCTATCTATCTTTCTCTTTTAGGTTACAAAGAATTTTAGGTTATTTGTTTTTATCTGATTCATGTTCGACTGATACTTTATTTTTCTTTATTTTGAATTTTTCTTTTCTTTCGGAGTTTGCTGATTTAGCGGGATTACTGAGCAAAAAGACAGCTAAAGAAGGTTCTTGTTTTTTAGAAAAATATTTTTTAAAAAACAGCTGAAATATTATTTTCTGGTTTTCATTACAAAATAATAGGACAGAAATATAATAACATGTTCAAATTAATTTAAACTATTATCGCCTTCTCGGTTATTTTAAATATTTTTCATGAAATTATTTTTTTTTTAAATGTGCGTGTTTGGAGGTGTATTTAGAGCTATGTTTTTCCTGGACTCAACAAATTTCACGTCGTTTTCTTTTCCAAATTCTCATGCACTGTAGACATTGGATATAATCGTAAATTAGACAATAAGAGATAAACACTTCTTAAATATAGATCGATAGAGTGTCAGTCATGTATTTGCTTGGAACTTGTATTGAGTCTTTCATCTCAAGCAAGGTGATAAAGTCACTAAGATGCAAGAGTTAACGAGAATGAAAAAAGCAGAGGAGACAACAAATGAACAGAAAAGAAACAGAAAATTACGATTGACATGTTATTTAGATTTTTGAAGATCAAATTTGACTGGAAAGCAGGAAGTTAGAAAAAGTGCGAGAGTATAGGGAGCTCGATCATGTTTATCAAATTTATCAAGTTAGGATTATCATCATCAGAAGGTTGGTAAAATATAAGTGTTAAATGGAAATTTATTTACAGAACAGAATAAAATGAATTTGTAGGAAGTTGAATTATTAACTGTGTAAATGTTTAAAGAGAAAGTAAGGAGTTAAATGAATCCGAAGTTTGTTGTTGTAGTTAAATGTGTGCATGCAGAAAAAAATTAAAAGGGTAGTAATAAAGTTTCTTTTTTCTTTTTGCGGACGGTGAGAAAGTGAAAAGGAAAGAAAAGCAATAAATTGTACTTATCGACATTAATTTTTAAGAGTCAGTTGAAGTGTCTTATTGTTGTTGTTGTTGTCTTCTTCTCTGTTGACAGCGAGAATCGCGAGGACGAAAAAAAAGAGATAAAAGAAAATAGCACACAAGAAGGAAAAAAAGAACGAATGTATGTCGACGAGACATGTCCACTTCAGCGGCTTGAAATTTCTCCCTTATATTGTGGCGTTGTCTTATCTCTGCGCCCATTTGGCTGATTTTCAATTTCTTTATATATATATATATATAAAATAATTATTATATATATTATATAAAAAATAATTAACATCGGATCCTTCGTTTTTTCCTATTGGTCAAAATTAGAATTCACATTGAATTGCGAAATTTGTAAACAGTGAAAAGAAGAGAGTTACTTTTAATTCTGTATTCAAATTCAACACAAGAGAAGTAACTATTATCATACAACTTATGTTTACATCTAGCAGTTTCATCAGTTAAATTATGAGACGTAGATGCCAATCTAGTACTGTACTTCGTGACGTCGAGAAACCAGATAGGAAAACTCATCAGAATAATTACCCTGAAAATATTTAGAGGAAAGACACAGAGAAGCTTTTTTTTATGGTGGTGGGAAAGTAAATAGAACCGCGATACCAGGTCAGGATCGATAATATTGCAAATTCGTTTTTGGATTTTGCCATTGATCAAACCAGATGTGGCAACAGTATCCCATGCAGTGATGAATGTCTTATAAATATGCAAAATCGGTACTAGCAAAAACAATTGTCTAGCACGACATAGTGAACCGAATTTCCTCGCGTAATTCTTGTAGTGGATGTCCCTGCATGAACCTCCGGTGGGAAACCCTGAGGCCATATTATGCTGTAGTCTGCGCCAGTCTCCATCCTACACATGCTGCATACAGTGACCGACTGATTCTACTCTAGACTTCTCTCCTAATAAACTCACTATGAATACACACAATCAAAATAACAAAACTAAACCAGATATTTTAAAAACACCTAAACCTGCCAGCATCTCCTTCGCAAACATACGAGATATACGTAATAGCTTTTACAGCGTAGAATCATTCCTCCAAATAAACTCACCTGACATCTTAGCCCTCAATGAAACTAATCTTGACACTTCTATGCCCTCTTCTGAGTTTTACGTTCCTGATTACCTTCCCCTCTTCAGGAAGGACTCCAATGTCCATATGCATGGACTTGGTGTTTATATCAGTGAATGTCTCTCTCTAGCTAGGGTGATCTCTCTTAAATCCCTAGATCATTCTTACATGTGTTTCCGTCTTTCACGTCTAAGCTTGGTTAGCTATCTTTTCTTTCTCTACCGCTCCCTTTCATCCCCCGACTGTTCCGTACTTGACAACATCTCCAAAAATATTGATACGGCCATTTCTTCTTATCCATATGTTCATATATCTGTGCTTGGTGACTTTAACGCCCACCACGCTAAGTGACTGGAAAACTTTCTGGTGTCCACACCATGAATTTTTCAACCTCTCAGTCCTTTACACAAGTGGTGGATTTCCCCACGCGTTTCTCTAATAACCCTAATGGAAGTGACTAACTGCTAGACCTCTGATTCACTTCCATCCCTGAATCTCGCAATGTCAAGCAGATCTGCCCTCTTGGAATCTCTGACCATGCGGTGGTTTCCGTTAACATCTTCCACTCCAGCTTCATCCAACTCAGACCAGCAAAATATCTTACTGCTACCAAAACGTAGACTGGGAATCGTTCCGCTATTTCCTGTGTGACGCCCCTTGGAACAATGTTTTTAGTCTTCCCGTTAAAAATTGTACATCCGAGGTCTCCTCTTGCGTTAAGGCTGCCATCGATGCTTTCATCCCAGCCAGGAAGTTGCGGCTTAAACCCCTTTCGTCCTCTTGGTTCTCCCCTTCTTGCACGGCCGTCATTGCCCACCGGAATCAATTAGGAGCCACGAGTCGAACCATAACAGGCTCTTTTTTGCCTCTGCTCGTAATGAGTGCAAAAAGATACTTATTGAAGCTAAGCTGCTGTTATTTGCTACCAGAATGAAGCAGCGCATAGCATTCTGTAAGTTCGGTTCCAAACACTACTGGCGGCTCTTTAAAAGTGTGCTAAATAATAGTAAACCCTTAATACCCCCTACAATCAATGAATTCAAGATCCTCACCTCTTCAAAGGACAAGGCTGAGTGCTTTGTTCGCAGATACTCTACCAATTCGACACTGGATTCATCTGGAGTATCTGCATCCGACTTCCTATCTAGAACTGAGGCTCAACTGAATGACGTCTACATTACTCACTCGCCGGTCTCTAACATAATCTCAAAACTTGGCCCTCATAAAACGAACAGAGGTGACAGAATGCCAAAGTGTTTGAAACTATTATCTACGCCGAGGTGGTTCAGCATCTCACAGCCCACAGACTCTTCTCGGACAAACAGTATGGTTTCCGCTTGACCAGGTCTACTGCTGATATGCTAACGACCATCACTGGGTATATATACCAGGTTCTCGACAAGAATGGCAAAGCTTGAACTGTTGCCCTGGATATTTCCAAAGCGTTTGACAGAGTCTGGTATGCTGGGCTTCTACGCAAGCTGCGGAGCTATGGTATAACTGGACAATTGTTTGACCTTTTCCAGTCATTCCTTTTAAATCGCACAATGAGGGTAGTATTGAACGGACATACCTCCCGATACTATCACATGAACGCGGGTGTCCCTCAAGGCTCTATTCTAGCTCCTACGCTTTTCCTGAGATTCATTAACGATCTCCCCGATGTAATCAGTTCCCAAGTAGGCATATACTCTGACGACACCGCCGCCTCGTTCAAAAATCTGCTGAGGCTGACAAAGCGAACCTCACTGCCGAGCTTAAAAAGGCCTCCAATCTGTAGTGGACTGGGGTAAGAAACGGCTCGTAAATTTTAATACTTCCTAAACAAAGCTGCTATCTACTAACCATCATAAACAATCTTTCCTACCCCACCATTAGCATGTATCAGGCTTGCCTTCCTGAGAGCAAATCACTGCGCCTCCTTGACCTAACTCTCTCAGCAGACCTCAAGTGGAATGACTACATCGAATCCATAGCTAAATCTGCTGCTAAGAAGGTCGGTTCACTTTGCAGGAAGTTTTCCCGTCTGAATCCATCTTACACATATCTAAATCTACCATCCGCCCATGTATTGAATTCTGCTGCCACATCTGGTCGGGTGCTATTCACTTCAGGGTTCTTGACAAAATCCAACGGAGAATCTGTAATATTAACGAAACCGACTTGGCAACCCAGCTGCAGTCGCTTTCTCACCAGCGTGATGTAGCTTCCCTGTGCCTCTTCTACAAATATTTTCACGGCTTCTGCTCCGATGAACTTAGCTCACTGGTGCCCTCTATGGATGTATTTACTCGAGCTACTATACAAGCAACTAGGTCCCACCCTTTTACAGTGAAACCGATAAAATGTAACTGCTATTTCTACTCTAACAGCTTCTTTTCTCGCACTTCCCCACCCCCGTGGATTTCCCTTCTGCATACTTGCTTCCTCGACAGCTACAATCTCCAAGAATTAAAATGTAAGTTTGTCATCTCCTATCTCACTAACTCGCATCCTTTCTCTCAAGCTCTTTTCTCCATCCACTCTACCCCTATCACACCAGTATTCTCATCCTTCTATTACCCTCTTCTTGACATCCCCTATAACCTACCCCTCTTTCTTATCATTTTCCTCTATGTAACCTCCTGCTCAACAGTGGCAGAAAAACTGCCTTTCTTGGGGTGAAATGATTTTTAAAAAATTGATTCAATATAATCGGTCATCTCAATTCATATCAGTGGAAAACTTTAGCAACAAAAACGCAATAAATTGCTCTCCTGGATGTTTTCATTGGCTTTGCTGATGGCAGGAAAGAAACATCTCCAATAGTATTAAAAGAGAGTAGTTTCGTCTTGAAAGGTTCAAATTAACAAGCCATTTCTTGTATCCACTAATAGCAGATTGAAGGTCATTTTCGAGAGGAGCTGTTAATTTGATTTTATCGAACATATCAGACTAACAGGAAACAGTTATGTCATCAGCAAAGATACCGAGTCAGGAATGGATTGTATCGGAAAGGTCTTTCAAATCCTCGTTAACCAATCACATGATTGTATATTAATATTGTGGAAATACTGACCTCCTATTAAAACAGCAGAATTTATATAATGATGCTAAACCAGACGTATGGATAAGTGTAGAAATAAAGCAGTCAATAAATACGATCGAGAGTGGATATTATGCATTACTTTTTAGGTATTAATGACATCTTTTTTTTTTTTACAACGAAACCACAGATCAGGATTTCTATCTGGCAATCATTTAATCCTAAAACGGAATTCTAACTAACAAAACAGCCAAACAATTGTATAGAGGAAATGATGTGAGTTGTCATTCATTTCAAAAGTAAGTTCTTTTTTTAGCCATTTATTGTCTAGCATTTTGGCTTCATATCTTAATTCTCTCTATTTCTTTTAAGATTCTCTAAAGCCAGATTATAATTTATCATTAACTCAGTGACTGTAGTGCAATATAAAGTTCTACAGCACTTCAACAGTAAATTAGTGTTATGACCGAAGGGCCATAGAAAGATAACACGGACTCGGATATAAGTTTGAATAGTATATTCTCGGAAAACGTAGTACAAAGGTAAACATGAACTGGACAGTACTTTCTCTCGCACGCGTCCTGACTCACTCATTCACTCACTCTGCGGCTACTACTCAGTGACAGTATTTAGTCACCTCCCCACTTAAGGCAAAATGGGACACAACGTCTTTTTAATGTGGGTCTTCCGATCCATATAGCCCGGCCAAAACTATTTGTCTATCTTTCCGCAGTCGTGATTCTACCCTTCGGCGGACCACGACTGTGTTAGTGCACTCTGCCTTCGGGCAGAGAGCGCTCTCCACCTGAAGGCAGAGGGCTGACAGTGTCAATAGTAGCAGAGGCAAGTCTGCTACTCAGTGACTATATTCACTAGCCTTCCCACGCAAGGCCGGATGTGACACATGGTCATTTTAATGTGGGTATTCCCGGCCATATAGCCGGGCCAAAAATATGTCTGTCTATTTTTACCGAGTCGTGGTTCTATCCTCCGGCGGAACCACGACTGGGTTTGTGCTCTCTGCTCGGAAACAGAGAGCGCCCTCTACCAAAGGCAAAGTGCTGACAGTGTCAACAGTAGCAGAGGCAAGTCTACTACTCAGTGACTATATTCACTAGCCTTCCCACGCAAGGCTGGATGTGACACATGGTCATTTTAAAGTGGGAGTTCCCGGCCATATAGCCGGGCCAAAAATATGTCTGTCTATTTTTACCGAGTCGTGGTTCTACACTCCGGTGGAACCACGACTGGGTTTGTGCTCTCTGCTCGGAAGCAGAGAGCGCCCTCTACCGAAGGCAGAGTGCTGACAGTGTCAACAGTAGCAGAGGCAAGTCTACTACTCAGTGACTATATTCACTAGCCTCCCCACGCAAGGCTGGATGTGACACATGGTCATTTTAATGTGGGTATTCCCGGCCATATAGCCGGGCCAAAAATATGTCTGTCTATTTTTACCGAGTCGTGGTTCTACCCTCCGGCGGAACCACGACTGGGTTTGTGCTCTCTGCTCGGAAGCAGAGAGCGCCCTCTACCAAAGGCAGAGTGCTGACAGTGTCAACAGTAGCAGAGGCAAGTCTGCTACGCAGTGACTATATTCACTAGCCTCCCCACAAAAGGCCGGATGTGACACATGGTCATTTTAAAGTGGGAGTTCCCGGCCATATAGCCGGGCCAAAAATATGTCTGTCTATTTTTACCGAGTCGTGACTCTGCCCTCCGGCGGAACCACGACTGGGTTTGTGCTCTCTGCTCGGAAGCAGAGAGCGCCCTCTACCGAAGGCAGAGTGCTGACAGTGTCAACAGTAGCAGAGGCAAGTCTGCTACGCAGTGACTATATTCACTAGCCTCCCCACAAAAGGCCGGATGTGACACATGGTCATTTTAAAGTGGGAGTTCCCGGCCATATAGCCGGGCCAAAAATATGTCTGTCTATTTTTACCGAGTCGTGGTTCTGCCCTCCGGCGGAACCACGACTGGGTTTGTGCTCTCTGCTCGGAAGCAGAGAGCGCCCTCTACCCGAAGGCAGAGAGCTGACAGTGTCAACAGTAGCAGAGGCAAGTCTGCTACGCAGTGACTCCCACTTAGAATTGGTAGCCATATTATAAAGATGTGGATGAGTCCATTTGTAGGTAGGTCCCCACAATATTCCCCCAAGCCTTTTACTCTGTACAAGGGTTTATTATTTTCCTGAAATTTAATACCTTTTCTTTTTGGGATTGATTGATAAAGGCTCGGTAAATTTCCTCTTTCTCCCCGACCTTAGTTGTTCGGGCGTATGTTGCGGGAGCTCGAGGTCAAATGTGTCGTAAATAAACTCGATGAGTTCTTCTACTTCATCATGCGTGCTGTTAAAATCCATTTCATGCCGTTTTTTAATTTGATTAATGTGTCTTTTGTGGGTATGTCTTGGTCCCTGTATTATATACAGCATCTCGCCGATTCTTCTAGTGATCGTGCCCTCCTCCCAGTACGGCATATTCTTATGGAAACTTTTAAAGAATATTTTCTAACTTTTTTTTTTTTTGTTTTTCTGTTTTTTTGTACTTTTTCGGTCTTATGTATTTTGGGAATTAATTTGTTTGTTTTACGTGTTTGGGAATTAATTTGTCAAACACGGATCTCACCTTTCTGGCAGACATGGTTTCTGCCGGTGAGCCAGTTGACGGTGTATTCGGGTTCAGCGAATGCGATAAACTTGTAAAAACTGCTGTAATGCTATGTCGGTAGGAGTTCCTTGAGCTTTTTTAAATGCTCTTTTAAGCGTGTCCACGAAGCTCTTTGCTTGTCCATTTGATGTAGAATGGTGTTGTGGCGTAGTTATGTGCTTGACTTGGAAGATGTCGCAAAAATTTTTAAATTCTGCCGACGTAAATTGTGTAGTATTGTCGCTGACAACGCAATCCACTACTCCAAATCTCGCAAACAGTTCATGTAGGAAACTGATTGTTACGGCCGTTGTCGGCGTCTTGAATCTTAAGACCTCCGGCCACTTGGAGTAACTGTCAACAACGATTATGTAATAATAATTGTCAATCGGCCCAGCAAAGTCAATATGTGTACGTGACCAAGGCTGATCCTTTTTTGGCCAGGGTTTGTTAATGTTAGGTGTTGCTTTGCCCGCCAAGGCGCATCCTCTGCATGTGTTAATCATTTCCATTATGTCCTTGTTCATCGCAGGCCAGTAGACATAACTCCGCATGAGACTTTTCATACGATTTCTACCGGGATGTCTCCTGTGGAAATCTTTTAAAATACTCTTCTGTAGTTTTTTTTTTTTTTTGGAATTACTACTCTTTCGCTGTATAATATAATAAGACATTGTCACATAGTGAGTTGACGTCCGACACGTTATTATCTTTTGTTGCGATTTTACGTTTTATCTCGCAAATAAAATCATCTTCTAGAGCTTCGTTTTTGATTTCCGACAATGTTACAGGTAGATTCCGGACAGTATTCGCTATTATTGATTTTATTTCACAGTCTGAACGAAGTGCTGCTATAACTGAGTCTTCAAGTGGTTGACTTTGATTAGCGATTAGTCTGGATAGACCATCTGCATGGTTAATTTTATTAGTTGGTAAGTACTCTAACTTAAAATTATTACTTAGTAAGAATTTATTTGGAACTGATTGGACGGAGCGGTTTAAGTTGTGGGACCAACCAATCAACAATTTTTGCCGAATGGTGGAAAATATGACAACGGATGCCCAAGACGTGAAGAGTTTTTCTTTTTTTGTTTTTCTTTTTAGTACCAGTTGTTTTATTAACGTACATCTTTTGTAGCCGTAACCTTTTTTGTTGAATTTTTTAGGTAGAGGTTTCTCTTTGTGGTTAGAATATTCTTCGTCACCAGTGTTATGACCGAAGGGCCATAGAAAGATAACACGGACTCAGATATAAGGTTGAATAGTATATTCTCGGAAAACGTAGTACAAAGGTAAACGTGCACTGGACAGTTCTTTCTCTCGCAGGCGTCTTGACTCACTCATTCGCTCACTCTGCGACTACTAATCAGTGACAGTATTTAGTCACCTCCCCACTTAAGGCAAAATGTGACACAAGGTCTTTTTAATATGGGTCTTCCGAGCCATATAGCCGGGTAAAAAATATCTGTCTATCTTTCCCAGTCGTGATTCTACCCTTCGGCGGAACCACGACTGTGTTAGTGTTCTCTGCCCGAAGGCAGAGTGCGCTCTCCACCCGAAGGCAGAGAGCTGACAGTGTCAATAATAGTAACTATATTCACTAGCCTCCCCACAAAAGGCCGGATGTGACACATGGTCATTTTAAAGTGGGAGTTCCCGGCCATATAGCCGGGCCAAAAATATGTCTGTCTATTTTTACCGAGTCGTGGTTCTGCCCTCCGTCGGAACCACGACTGTGTTAGTGTTCTCTGCCCGAAGGCAGAGTGCGCTCTCCACCCGAAGGAAGAGAGCTGACAGTGTCAATAATAGTGACTATATTCACTAGCCTCCCCACAAAAGGCCGGATGTGACACATGGTCATTTTAAAGTGGGAGTTCCCGGCCATATAGCCGGGCCAAAAATATGTCTGTCTATTTTTACCGAGTCGTGGTTCTGCCCTCCGGCGGAACCACGACTGTGTTAGTGTTCTCTGCCCGAAGGCAGAGTGCGCTCTCCACGCGAAGGCAGAGAGCTGACAGTGTCAATAATAGTGACTCCCACTCCGAATTGGTAGCCATATTATAAAGGTGTGGACGAGTCAATTTGTAGGTAGGTCCTCACAATAATTAGTCATTGATAAAGAGAACACACAGTATAAATGTCGATCTTTGTAGGTCTTCTTTTATTAATTGAAAATCACAAATAAATATGTTTAAAGTTATTTTAAATCCTGAGAAATAAACATTTTGATGGCCTCTGATTTAAAAAGACCACAGACTCAATCACTAAGTTTTGGTTCGATTTGTTACAATTATATAATAGAGTAGTAATAATTTTTTTTTATGATTGACAATTGACTCAGACTCGATTATGCCGAAGACAAAGTTATATTTTTCAATTTCTTTTTCGGAAATTCGACTTACTATCAGGAGATTACAAAAGCAGAATCGCAGAAACCAATCTGCACGCTAACATAAAATATATTTTTGTAGTCACGAATTCATGAAAATAAGTCTTTCTTTTTATTCTTTTATAAAGTAGTTTCTATTTTCACAAGAAATAGAAAAGGAATGATCCCACACTTTGATTACAAATGAAAAAGAATGTAGCAAGAGGAGAAAATTATCAATGTTGACAAGAGAATAATAGAAATAATTAAAAAGAAAAAGAAGAAAAAAGAACACTGAAGAAGTAAGATTATGAGTAAGTATATCAGCTTGTGTGTGTGTGTGTGAGAGAGAGAGAGAGAGAGAGAAGAAAGTTTAAAGATATCTGAAAGAGAGTTCTTCTTCGTAATGAAAATTCAATTAGCAAAAATACTTGTACCGATAACGTATTAAATTACGAATATGATATCGTACTGATAACATCAGTTTAATATAACTAGTCCTATTAATTTTTACGTATTTTTACGTATTAATTTTTACGTATTTTTTCGACAAAAAATATTATCATATTTTACCTTCTTTGTAAATCTATAAATATTATAAATGCAAGTTTATCAATAAGTAAAAAGATAATTTATTATACTCAACAAATGTTTTCCTTAGCAATTCTATGAATTTGACTTACTCGCCAATATTACTTAATGGGATCCAAATTTCTGAACCAAAAATTCCAGATCCAAATTGAAAAAATAGCTACAGACAGCTGTAGCCTCGTATAGCAAAAACCTGCATTAAATTAATCTGTCCATTTACAACTCGATGTATCAAAATAATTGTCAAGAAACAAGTTACATTTTTCTAAATTCAACCAAATATGTAGTGTTTATTACCAATGAAAGAATGAAAAAGGATAAAGTATAACGAAATAAAATCTATATGAGCCTTTGAATTATATAGAAAGCTTTCTTGTTTCAGTCTCAAGGTTAGTTACATTCACACAGTGACTGAGTAATAACAACCAGGAATTTCAACAAAGAAAAAGAGAAATAAGATGAAATAAGTACTAACCAAAATATTATTTCAAAAATTACTAGACTTATTCACAAATAATTTTAGAATTTTTCTTTCAGGGAACAGTGATAACTCATTTCTAATATAAATTCTAAGCTACACAGAGTAAAATATAGCCTTGTAGACTTTTTCTCCTTCTCTGGCCACGTAGCCATTTTTATTGGACACAAAAGAATCATAAATTTCTACTTTAGATTTGAGATGGGCTAACCTCGCAATCATGGATGAAAAGCATCCTTCATCCACGATATTATTTGGAGCAGTGAAAGACAGAAAAAACTGTGCTATTTTCTCTTTTCCAAATTTCAACAACGGCGAAAGTGAAAATCTTTGAGACAGCATATTGTACATACGATGGTGAGAAGAACGTCTTAATTGGCCAGATGTTAAATCAACTTTTATGCATTAGAATCCTGATGATGAGCCAAATCATATGAAGCACGTTGTTATAATCTCCTCGTATCAAAAGAAGAAATATAACTTCAAAATTTGGCAAAATCTTTGCGTAAATAGTATTCACATCAATCCAGCGAATATTGGAATCAAGCCAGAGAGAATAATGTTTATGAATATCAAATTCTCAGCTTCAAAATTTAGAAGAGCAAACAAAATTGATTTATATCGATGTGAAATCAGTGTCTAGTGCTAACTAGGATCGAAATCCTGCTAATTTTGAAGGCCAAAGAAAATTGCAAAGTAGACAACTTGACAACATTGATCTTTCGTGCCAAATCTTTGTTGCCTTGAGGAAGTCATTATTTATATATTTATATATCTACAACAGAAAGCGACAAAAACAAATGTGGAAGTAATAAACAAAAAAGAAAAGAATAAATTACTAAAACGAAAATACCTGCGTATATATATATATATATATATATATATATATATATATACAGAAGATGAAAGTGGGGGAAGTGTTATTTTTCAGTAAAAATATCAAGAAATGAATGAAATGAGAGTATTTCCTTCATATTTACAGTGTGTGAATTCTAATCAAAAGTCTGTCGCTCCTGGAAAATAGAAGGAGAGTGTGGAAATGACTGGAGGCGCAGCGACAGTAATTAAATGATACGTACGTGTCAATGTTTAAAACACACACACACACACACACACACACACACGCACACGCATATATATCATAACTTATATCATTGCATAAATATTTATGCAGAAAATATGTATGAATAAGTTCTCGCTGATTTTTCATGAAAAACACTGTTTTATTCACAAAAAGTAGTAAGAAACATGTCACTGATAATACTGCCCATCGCTAGCAATTACATTTTCCCATCTTTCTGGCAGCATTTGAATTCCACGCCGGAAAAACTATACATCTTTTGAGGCTAACCACGAGTTGACCCAATTTTTGACATCTTCATAAGAACGAAAGTGCTGCTCAGCCAGGCCATGTGCCATCGACCGAAACAAGTAATAATCGGACGGGGCATTGTCTGGTGAATACGACGAGTTGGGTAGGACTTCCAATTTAAGTGTTTCCAAATAGGATTTCACTTTTCGCAACATGTGTGCTAGCGTAGTCATGTCGCAAAATCCCTTGTCGTGTTTCTGATCGTACAGCGGCCATTTTTTCTTCAATGCTCGGCTCAAACGCATCAGTTTTAGTCGATAGCGATCACTTGTGATGGTTTCGGTCGGTTTGAGCAACTCATAATAAATTACACCCAGCTGATTCCGCCAGATGCAGATCAGAAGCCTCGAATGATAGATATTCGCTTTTGCCACTTAAGGTTATCGTAGTGTATCCAATTTTCATCGCCAGTCACGATATGATGAAAAAAACATGTTCTTTACTGCTGTTGAAGCAGCTGTTCACACGTGACAAGACGCCGTTCGACTTCTTTCGACTTCAACTTTTCCTTGCTTTTGAATCATTCCTAATGCTTTCAAACGTATCGAAACTGTTGTGTGATCAACTCTTTATGATTCTGCAAATTCAACTTGCGCCTGACATGAGTCTTCAAGAAGTAATGCCTCCAATTCTTCGTCTACAATTTTTTTCGGTGCGCCAGAGCGTTCTTTATCTTTAACATCAAAATCATTATTTTTTGAAGCGTCTAAACCAATCTCTGCATGTTGTTTCCGATATAGCATAGTCGCTATAAGTTTTAAGAATTCTGTGTGCAAATTTCTTTTGAATAAAATAGTGCTGTAAAACCTCACTCATTTTTTTGTTTTGTTTTGTTTTGCACGAACTCCAACATGTTTAACATGATGAAAAACAAAGTTGTTTACACTTCGGCAAAATGACGTACACTGAATTTCAAGCTTGCTTATAATACTACCTTATAGATGCGTTACCATCTAAAACTACACGCACGCAGTTCTAGGAACGCCATCTGTTGAAAACAGCGAGAACTTATTGAAAGGTAATAATATAATGAATAGATATGCGGAGAATATAAAATCATTATTTATAATCATGTCATTTTTCTAACATCGCATTTATTTTGGAATTAAATGAAAATAAATACATATTAAAAGAGGAAATAGATACAATCAAAGAAATAACGTTTGATGGTTGGTTATCACTTAACTTTTAAAGTATTTAAAAGTTGAATAAAACAATCGTCGTTCTTGTATTCTTGTATTTGATATTTGCAATCATCCTACAATAATTATATATATATATATATATATATATATATATATATATCCAGGTGAAACAGCAATGATCTGACATTGCCTGATGACGAGGTAAAAATCTTGAAACATAGAAATTTCTGTGTCGCAATGTAAACTATATTAATTTTAAATAAAAAAATTTAATTATATATATATATATATATATATATATATATATATATATATATATATAAAATTAAATTTTTTACAATAATAATAATATAATGGCAAATAATAATAATATAATGGGCAAATTAAATTATTTCAGCCCAACTAAGAAGGTCCCATTAAAATCTGATGATTAGTTATTTAATCCCATTTCCATGAGTGGGTCTAAACGGAATCTTTACAACAACAACCTAAAAGATACATAATGGATGTAATACACGAAAGGAAATAGATAGTCTTAATCGAATTTATTGCCTCTTGTTCTAAGAGGATTTGATCTGTGGTGGCCTCAATATGCACTGGACACAGCTTAAAGGATACCAAGTATCAAAGTAACAAAGAAGACAGACGCAAAAGATTGACCTGGAAAATAGCCTCATAGCCACTCAGATACAGATTTGGACCTGAAATAACACCAGTGGCTACTCCCAGCATGTAAAACAATTGGTCAACACAGTTAATTTTAGAGTGTATACACGCTTAAGCACCCCACTCGAGAATGAAAAAGAAAGTCTCTCAAATCAGCCTAGAAGAAAATCAAAATTCGAGGAATGTCCCCAAAACCGTAAATACACCTACACATCGGTATTAATTGATGAAGTCAAGGAGTTAATTATTTTATATTAAAGGTGTCATCTTTTATTATTATTTGACTTTTTAAAGTCATTTCAATATCATGCAAGGTAATAAAGCCAGTAAGATGCAAGAGGTTACTTAGTGTTAAAAAATATATAAGAAATAACATCATAAGGGAGAGAGAACAACAAAAGTACAGGAAATAAGGAGACAGAAGACAACAATTGACATTGCATTTAAATTTTGAAGATTAAAGTTGACTGGAAAACAAGAAGCCGGAAAATTTTCTACAAGCGACGAGTGCGATGGAAGAAAATGTAAGCACAGAACATACGGACTCATCTAGCCATTTCAACTGTAAAATTTCATTAAACTTTAAATTTCTCTTTAAGAAATGTTGAGTAATCAAAATCATAAGCAATGTTAATTTTACGACACGAGGTGAAAATTGAAATCATTTTTATTTCAAATTCAACTCTAATTTTAAGAGTAATTATAGTAATTGCTAAAGCAAACATTTTGCATTACTCTTACAATTAAAATCATATGAACCTTTTTTCTTTTTAGTGAAGAAAATTTAGAATGGCAGATAAATTTAATTCAAACAAATGAAGATTTATTTGAAAAATATTTGACTTCATGATTTAAAATAGCCGAATGACAAAAGTTTTAGTATTTTTTTATAGTTTATTCGAAACTTTCCATTTCGAGGAGTTGTCTGACACAACAGAGTCTTAATTTCATGAGACTTTATAAATACCGGATTTTAAAGTTTGTTATACCATTTTCCATTATTTCTTCATTTTATGCATTCATTTTTTCACTGACTGGTTGTCGAAGAACAACTCCACCTGTTACTATGTATTGCAAAGTGTTTAAAATTGATAAGCGCACCAATGCAGAGCAAGCAATAAATATAATTACCATAATTGTTTTTCTAGTGAACCGATTAATGCACGGCCGCAATAATTTATCTTTAAGAATGAACAACTTTATTTATTTTTTATATTTAAATATCTTTTATTACGCCATACCATAACCCTATTTCAGTTATGTGTTAGTTTAATTGAGTTATGACTAAATAATATATTTTTGAAGTAGCCTGCTATTTTTAATTCAAATGGCAGCAGCAAAAACAAACAAACACCGTGAGGACAATCCCAAAATGCAATTCGACGGCTCTGGAGACTCGAAGACTTACAAATTATCCCTCCTCATTCATACACGCTTTCCTTCTTGTATCAGAGTGATATGGAATTCTGACTTTTGTTACAGTAAACAAATAAATCAAATCACTTTTGCTTACTTATTTCAATATTAACCTTCATCAACCTTTAAATATTACGTTTCAAATATATTTTCGTGCTGTATAGGAAGTGTAATTAATGGCAGTGTTATATCCTTCTCACTGATTGTGAGCAATACCGTCGGCTAAAATGATGACGTGATGATCAAGCATTATTTACCCCTGACAAAAAACAGAGTCTAGAATTACACGAGAATTGTTTTGTCTACCAGGAAGTGTGAGAAATAGAGAAAAGTGATTGACATTTGTCAGATTTGGAACCTTTGTGTCTCGTTTGAGGCTTAAATTAATGTCATTCATTCAGTGTAATGTATTATTGAAATGCTATTCCAGAATAAAAGAGAAACTGGGAACGATGCACTGAGTTTCTCTTGCCTCACTAAATGAAAGAAAAACAGTTAGAAATTATTATTAAGAAAATTATTCAGCAAGATGTAGAATCATCGAAACCTACATTGGATTTATTCAGAATGGCAACGGGCTTTTATTCCTTAACTTTTACGCAACCTCGACATGTCTTTAACTGCTTTTAGAAAATAAAAACATCAAAATGATAAAATAGAAATTAGCCAAACATAAAATACTCTTTTGCGTAGAAATGAGAGGTTGGGTAACAGGATATTACAGTCACTTTCCGACATAATCGACAAAACAAAGAGAAATATTTTGGGTGAAATAAAAGAAAAATTTGGCAAAAAGATTTTGAAAGAATAACGAATTAATAATTATATGAAATAAGTTCCTAATTAATAATCAACCAATGATTTTAACATTAAATAACTTTTAATATTTTCCCCTATTAATATCTTCAGGCTTATTGAGATTAACTCAGATATCTTATGTTTAAGAGTTAACTGTCATGTTTATTTTAGAGTTTGAAAATTGAGAGTTTGTCCCGCATAGGCTCACTTCAAAATCAATCTAATCACAATATGCCTCGGTTCCATTATTAAAGGAGAAACATTTAATCGTATTTTATGCACCATTTTCAACTAAACGATGTTTTCTCTATGAATTATTCAAAAATGTACTCGGGTGGGAGCTGAAAAATGCAGAAATGTGCCTGTAAAACTATCAAAGTAAACATCCAAGGCGTATGATTCTCACTCAAGAAACCAAGTTTCACTGAAAAATAAACGATGTCGTTTTGATTGTAAAGCCTGGGTTGTGAATTATCAATGCAAGTTCCACTAGATCATCCCGCTAAATACTTGCATAATCTTATTATTTCAGGTTATTGTGGAAATGTACTCACTACTTTATACATTCGGCTATATCATCTTTAACCAAGATGTGTCAAATATGAACGATCAACCTCTTGTATTAAATTCTGGTTCTCATCACAGTTCTCTTCAAGACAAAATATATTCTCGATACAAAGTTTGCCACGGATCTTATGCATCTGCAACATTAAAATGCTGACCTTCATGGCGTATTGACAGTTTACAACAAAATCATTAGTATCTTGGCTATCACACCTGATACTACTATGTTCCGCAAAACACTCCTTCATGCGGCTCCGGACGAATAAAGTCATAATTTAACGAGTGAAAAGGTTAAACACGATTAAACAGTGCACAATAATAAATATTGATAGAAGACATGTCAACATGTATATTAGAAAATATATTGACAAAATAATTTATATTCTTTGCTGTTAAGAAAGGTAAAAAAAAATCGAAAATGACCAATCACTAAAATACACTTTAGAATTGGTACTTGTGCTTTTACTTTTTAATCGGTATCACCCCATGCAAGGCAGTAAAGTCACTAAAACACAAAAGGTTACAGGGTATGAAAGAATTAGGAAACAGAAACATTAATAGTGAACAGGAGGAGGAAAGAGTAATCAGCGGGACATAGCGACTGACATTGCATTAAATTTTTTGCAGATTAAAGGTGACTGGAAAGCGTAGAGCCGAAAGGAAGTTCCACAAGAGAGAAGTGAAAAAAAATAACTGTTAGAGTGGATCTACATCTAGCCAGCTGAACTTGCTTAAAATTTCGACAATATTAAACCCTAAACCTAAAAGAAAAATATATACAAGTACTTTCACGGCTTTTGCTCTGATAAGCTTAGCTCTCTGGTTCCCCCTATACATGAATTTGCTCGAGCCACAAGATTAGCAACTAGGTCCCACCCTTTTACTGTGAAACCAATAAAATGTAAACACAAATTCTACTCCATCAGCTTCTTTTCTCGCACTTCCCGCCTGTGGAATTCCTTCCGTTTACTTGCTTCCCCGACGGCTACAATCTCCAAGAGTTTAAGTGTAAAGTCAATAGTCATCTCATATCTTGCTAACCTGCATCCTCTCTCTGATGCTCCTTTCTCCGTTCTCTCCACTCTCAGTATCTTAACTCTTCTCTTACCCACTTCCTGACACGCCCTGTCACTTGTCACACTTCCTCATAACTTTCCTCCTATGTAACCCCCTGCGCACCAGTGGCAATAGACTGCCTTGCTTGGCATATATATATATATATATATATATATATATATATATATATATATATATATATATATATATGATTTGTTCCTGGTAATTTCCAATCAAGAAATAATATAAAATGTAAATAAATATATTCAGGGATCAATTCTTCTCTAAAATTGATAAGTACAAACATATTTTTTTTGTTTAAGCATTAATAATTAAATGGAAACTTTAGTCTTACACCTTCCAGTTGTAAACCATATTTATTCTTGTAAAAACCATATAACCGACAAGAGGTAAACACTATATTTTAAAATGATAAAGAAAATATTTATTTTACGTGAAAATCTTCTGCTAGTTTCAATAAGTACGCATAGCAAAGTTGACGACTGTACACGAAAAGTTGTGTTTAACAAAAAATGTCTACTGCGCGTATCAACCAGCAAATTAATAAAAGGAATCCGTAATCGTCAAAATGTTCAACAGTAAAAGGATGTGACTTACCAGCTAATCTAATATTACGTTTAAATTCATGAAGTCCAGGTACCAAAGAGAAAATGTAATCAGAACAATCTCCATTAAAATATTTATAGAAAAGACACAGGGAAGCTACATTACATTGACTGGAATTGATTGAGGACGATATACCAGGTCAAGACATAGAGTCTTCTTTAGATTTTGTCAAGAGTCTCTAGAAATACCAGAGCAAATGTAGCAGCAATATTCAACGCGCTGATAAATGGCAGATTTATAAAGGTGTAAAATAGATTCTGACGATAGAAAAAACTATATAACACGACATAGTGAACCAAATTTCATAACAGCAGTTTCTACAAATGATTTGATATATATATATATATATGTGTGTGTGTGTGTGTGTGTGTGTGTGTGTGTGTGTATTTCAATAAATATACATATGGGTATACACGCAAGTACACACACATATATCAATATTTTTCTGGTGTTAATGTTTTGTTAACATTTACACCATTTATTTATTTGTGTTCAATGTAATATAACAGAGCTGTTATATATATATATATATATATATATATATATATATATATATATATATATATATATTATTCTACATCCATAGCAAGACCAATGTAATCGTCAGGTGCTTATCATGGACTGACCGCTTCTAGATTTGAATTTTTTAAGGTTGTTATAAATTATAAATCTGGTGTGGCATTTTTTAATTTATTTAATTTATTAAATGTATAATTTAATTTGGTTTAGACATAAACATGAAATTGGAAAGTCAAATCAAAAAAGTTAAAATTAAAATAAAAAATAAAAATAGATAGAAATAAAAATGTTATGGGCAGATCATATTATTTCAAGAGAGACAACTTGTGTTTAATTATTTTCTGTGGACGAGGGCACTAAAACACACACACACACACACACACACACACACACACACACACACATATATATATATATATATATATATATATTGTGGTTTACTTATAAAAAAGGTATTTTAGCAATGAGGTCTTTTGTTGTAAAATGCTTAATATCGAGTCATGCCGACTTCAAAGTTTCGTGAAGGCACTGTTATTAAGTCTACGCTCGTCAGGGCTGAACTTCAATATCTTCAATATTCACGCGCACTATAAGGAAACTAACACAATAAAAAGCAATAAGGAGGAAATCAACCACATACAAATAATACAACATTAAAAAATAGTCAACCCAACAAAAACAATTAACCACACATACTAAAATATCAAATTAAGCCAAGCTCTATAAAAATAAGAAAAAACCAAGACACAACAGCAGGTTCAAGTCCAACCCAGACGCATGCAGATATCATAACGGTGCCTTCACGAAGCTTCGAAATCGGTATGACTCTTCTCTGTTAAGTAGCAAACAGACTTTTCCACATTAATCCTATATATATATGTGTATGTGTAATTTTATTTATTTAGACATTATTTTTAAGTGATACTCGCATTTGGGTAAATACTCAGTTTTTTTTATATAATTAAACAGTATATTAATTTACATCTACTGGCCTGAATAACCGAGAAGTCTTGTTAGAAAAAAATGCTTCCGCCGATTTTCGTCATTAGAATTTGTGTGTTTTAACCACTTGACCACATAGGACTAATGGTCAAACACTGTTCAAATAGTGTTTTTAAACACTTAATATCTGCTCTAAAAATTGGGAAAATTCCCAATTTTTAGAGCAGATATGAATATTAGTCCTACGTGGTAGAGTGGTTAAGACACATCAGATCTAATGTCAGTTTCCTCTAAAGGATGCAGGTTCGAATTCTGTCAGAGGGCGCATATTTTCCGAACAAGATTTTCTTATTATTCAGGCCAGTAAATGCAAATAAATATATTGTTTAATTATACAATTACCCAAATACGAGTATCCATTAAAAATAATATTTAAACAAATAAATTAAACTAAAAATATGCTGGAGTTAATCCATTTCGTAAAAATTTCATAATATATATATATAAACACAAAGTGAAAAATAATAGATGAAAAAATAAATAAAAAGAAAACCTATGTTAATCTAACATGTTATCTAATCTCTCTCTCCCTATACATATAGGGGGAGAGAGAGAGAAAGAGAGGGGGGGAGAGATGTGTATGTGTGCGCTCGTGTTCCTTTTGGAAACCGCAACGCTGTTTTTATATCCCATTTAAAACATCTTGAAAACTGTTCAGTATTTCCCCATATATGTGATAAGAATATTTAGATATTTACTTATCCAATCTCTACATTTTATTATGGATCTATCTATCTTAATTTTTTTAATGAAAGTATTTCTTGATTATCTTGACAACTGATGTTCTGATTAAGATTGGTTTAAAACAGGTTAAGTGTTCGCATCGAGTGGAAATACTTTTACTTGTCAATTGAATAATAAAGGTTTTCTGATACGCAATCTCCTATTGTGAAATCAGTATAATTTTATCAGCATTCTTCGTTTTATTTTCAGAAAATTTAAGCAATTCATGTCACATAAGCATTGAATTGATATAAATTAAGTGGTTTAGGCGAATTCAATTTCATTGCAGCAGGAAATATTTTGAATGAACATTTCTCCAAAGATTGCTCAATTCCTTACAGACAAGAAAAAGTATTTAAGATAAAAAAATTAAAGAATTTTAAAATTTTAGTATTACGTCTGGACGAAATAAAATAAAGAATATATTTTCATTATGAAATTGTTTTCTTGGGAAGATTTCTAGCAATTCAATTTCTTATTATATATAAGATAGCAGAATTGCACCTAACTCTTAAACTAATTTTATTTTCCTGCTCACAAATATATCAGTCAATATTAATATTATTACTAAAATGAAAAACAAAAGAAATACATAAAAAAATGAAATTTAAATAACAATGTCAGAAGATCAGAAAAATGAGGTTTTATGAAAACACGATGTTACTACTTTTTATGACTGAAAACTCTGCTCCATACTACTATTGCTACTACTACTACTACTACTAATAATAATAATAATAATAATAATAATAATAATAAATTACATTTATTAAAAAAAATAAAATCAGGACCATTGCTGCAACTACTGTTCAAATAAAGAAAATCATCATTATCATCATCTTGGTTAACCAATCGGCAATACCAAAAGCAACATTTTATAGCAAACTTCAAGTTTCTTAAGAAATCAGATTAGTACAGAGTTGCGAATCCAACGAAAAGTAAATAAACCAAATAGATACAACCGAAAAAACAATACATCTGTCAAATAGAGACAGTGATTAAAAAGATGCATCTAGTAGGAAAATTCGTCCAGAATAATAATAACAATAAATTCACAATAAAAACCTTGTGTGACTGGACACTGACCTTGTTTAATCGTTTACTTGCATACAATTGTAGGATGGCGGTTTCGATGGATTACTAACTGGATAATAAGTATTAAAATTATGAGGAGATAAGGTTGAATTTATACGAAAAAATGTAAAGAAAAACCGGTTAAAATTATGTTTTGAAATAATAAAATGAATTTAAGAAGTTCCAATAAGTATCACACCCAAAATTAACTAGCCAAGATTCAATAAAATTGAAGAAAACCAATGTTCCCCACTCTATCTACTTCTCGCCTATGAAAAAACATGATTAATGTGTTACTGGAATTTATTTCGTCCTTAGAAATTAAATTCCGAGGTTTGTTTAAATTATACTATCTGTCCAAAATGTGTATGTTCTTACAGAAGAGACTGAACCAATTTCTTCTAAACAAAGAAAATACATATGTTTTTTGTTTAATTCCTAAGCTTGGGATTTGTTTATATTGATGTTGTCCACCCCAAAACACTAGTATCTTTACAAAGAAAACATTTTTTTAATCAAAGGAATGCTATGCTTATAAACAACATTTTCTAACATTAAGATGGTCGGGGTGGACAATTTATAAATATACCAATGTGAAATTTTGAAGAACCGGTACAGAATCGCTAGATTCGCTCCAGCTGTGGTCTGACAAGAATCACGCCTGCATTCCCGTGGTTGGAGCAAACACTGAGCGACACACACAGAAAATTGAACCCAAATCCGGTCGCATTTCTTGTGGTTAGAGTGAAAACGCAAACACTCATATCAGAAGAATTGAGTGAGAGTCGTCTGACTGCTCACTAATCTTTTCAAAATCATTACTCGGCAGTAGAGAACTTAATTTGGAGGTGAATAATGGAAACACTTTATTTAGGTTTTCTGGGTACCTCCATTAAATCGCAAAAAACAGCATAGTATGAATAAAAAAAGTCCAAAACTTAATAAAACGAACTTTTTCCATCAAAATGTTCATAATATTATTAAGAGGAAAGATCAAAGGAATCTTTTTTAAATTTTTTAATCCCTTATAACAAGTTCAAAATTTTGGCAGAAAATTTTGTTTTTGATTTGGGGCACGAAAATGTTACGACTGTTTACAATGAATCACGTAATGATTACATCATCCACTTTTTCCTGTGACAAACATATTAATTTGGAAATTCTCGCAAAAATCAAATAATTGTCGGATTTTGATGAAACTTTCAGTACTCATTTACAAATGAATTAAATTATTTTTTAAATTATTATTTTTAAAAATCTTGATAAAAATATTTTGTTATTTTACCTCTGTTACCCCAATTCACGTAAATCCATAAAATTTTAATAAATTTTAAGTTTTTGAAATCTATAATTTTATTAGTTAAACGCAGGACACATTTGGGAATATAAATCATCTATTTTTTTTTTAATTTTGCCACAGTATCCGAAAATCTGCTCCGAAGAGTAAAATAAAAAATGCAATAAAGCTCTGATATTATTTAATTTGATAAGCTTTTAATTGTTTGAGTAAATAATAAAAATTAAGAACATTACAGTCTAATGAAAAAAATTTCGGTCACTAATGAAATTTTAAAAGATTGTTTTCATTTTTTTTCTATTATTATAATAATTTATAAAGTTCTAAAAATATTTTTTACATCTTTAAAAGAACCGTTGCGGTTAGATTTTTTTTAGTTAAGAATTGATTATACTGCCTATCAAAAATTTAAAAGTTTAATAAAAATCATTCACCAATCATATTTTTAAAATAATTAAAAAAATTTTTGTGTGTGTAAATATGCTCATTTTAATTAAGTACGATGTTCCATAGAAGTCATAACAAGTTTTCATAAAGGTCATATATATTTTAGAAGTTAACAAGCTTTTTGGATTATTCCCCTTACATGGAAAACCACAGAAAACCGCACTTTCAATTCATTATTTTAATTTCATTCTTTATTATTAAATTGTAAAATTTTTTTTTTCTTAATCATAATCCCCAAGCAAGGCGGTAACGCCACTGATGTGCAGGGGGCTACATAAGAGTGAGAAGATTAGAAAATAGAAAAACTGGAAACCACATCCTAAACAGGAAACAAGGGATGTGCCTCTTCACCTGTTCAATAGACGTGGGTGGAGTGTGAACCGGGCGATAATTTAGTCTATCTACTCCAATTGAAAAGAAAAGAAAAGAGGGAAAAGATTGGAAAAGAGAAAACCGGAAACCGCATCCTAAACAGGGAACAAGAGATGAGCCTCTTCACCTGTTCAATAGACGTTTAGAATCAGGATTTTATTAATTATGGTATACTTAGATATATTATAGATTAAAAAACAAATTAAGTATTGTGTGGGTCATTTATTTTGGTAAAATAATTTTAAAGTTATATTGGAGCATAAGCTATCAATGAAACACTGCAATTAATTAAATTTTAAAGATTTTTATTAAGAGGCTGGAATTTTTTTAAGTTAGAATTTGAACAGATTAATTTTAGTGTAGCGATATATATTGTAGTTAAGAAAACCAACTAGTATTTTGTGGATCGTTTATTTTAGTAAATTGAATTTTAATTTTTAAGTTATATTGGAGCACAAGTTATAAATGAAACATTATGATTAATTAAATTTTAATGAAAAATATTTGACATTTACATCAAAGTCAATTCATCTCTACGGTTCAATAGTTCACCATTTTTAGGGAACATTAAAATCTGCAGCTTTTCACTCAGGCACAAAGGGCAGATGTAGAATAACTTATAGATTCCTTCTTTTTTTTTTCCAGAATTTTCCATTTTACTTTGGGGGTTTTGTTTGTGTCCTTTAACTTCCAAAAATATGCAGAAAGAGATGTTTGGTTTGGTACGTGTTGTTTTTTAAAGGCAGTTAAGTGCAGTGCCTATACCAACGTTGTTTAAAAGTTTTCTTAGTAGATTTAAAAAAAAAAAAAAGGTCCAACTATGCATCTCAACCAGACAAAACCAAAAAGCCACATGTCCAGATCCAAGCCACCCTACCCGCCTTCACAACCCAAACACCAAAACTACATGGTTAGAGAATTCTCAATTTTGATTGAACAACACTAACACACCTAAAGCACTCCGTCCAACCACCACTCCCCAATTTTCTGAATAACCATGAATTCATCTTATATTTTAAAAATAAACCACGTTCACCATCTACTTCAACACATCACCTAAAGAAGAATAGTATTGCTCTAAAACATGAAAATTGTTGTGAAGCGATATTATGCTTTTATAGATCATTGTAATAACAAAATTACAATATTAAGCTGTACTCCATATCAAGCACTCTTTATAAAAGTAAATGCTTGAACAGTGGGTTTTAATCAACGTGTTCCTTCATTTTTTTTTTTGCGTAAAATATATATATATATATATATATATATATGAAAGAAATTTATATTTTTTAATTTTTATTTATTCAGAAAGCATATTCAAAAGTCTGGCTATAAAGCTAAAAATTCTATAAGATATTATATAATTGCTGAAAAATATTATGATAAATTTTTAATTTTACTATGTAATTAAAAACCAAAAAAAATAAATTAAAATTTGAAAATTTTACCATTTTAGCTAGATACATTTTGGCACGTTTGGACGCTATACTTAGCGTTTCTGACAGCCGGTACCTGTCAATAAATCATTCATCTCCGATGCCACTGATAAGAGAACTACCGGACTTAAGGAAAGCTTTTATCGTAAAATTTAGACATTAAGCAATACTACTTTTTTAAATCAGATTATGGTAAGTTTCAAATTTAAAAAAATGACTTAAATAACATGTCAGCGACGTATATTTTATTTTTTCAAGATTTTTAAAACAGATATTTAGCTACTGTTTACGAAATGTGTTGATCAATCAAAAATGGCGGTAAATCTTTTTTTTTTTAATCAGAAAAATTTTAGATTCCAATCAATATAATTTCAGTTTAAAATACACCAGTGTATTTTGCTTACTGGAATTACTAAATGTAATCCCTTGGCTTTCAATTAAAACTAATTTTAAAGCTTGAAAATAACTTATTTATTTTTAAAATTTATATTTAAATTTAGGTATCGGAAAATGACTTGTAGTATCTAATTTTATTCAAACAGTTTTTCTTTATGTTAAATAAACCTGTTCATAGAGTTATCAGTAGTATTGTGCTTTTTATTGAATGGAGTTCTTATTCAATACTGATTCCGACGAGATCTATTTATTCTTAACTACGGTACACAACGCACATAGAAGAATCCACGCTAGGCTTTGTCGTCAGTCCCAGTATCGTATGATTTGGGGAAATCTGAATTAACCCTATCGATAGGAGGGAAAAGAAAACAGGATGACCCGTAAATTGGTATTAGTCAACAAAGCCAGTACCTGAGAAAGAAGAGATGAAAAAGAGACGGAGAGAAAAGGTAAGAATTAAATTAAAAAAAGAAATCAAAATATCGTCACAGCTATAAGTCTACCATTTGTCTATGCACTAAATGTTGCCGTCACATCATGTCTGGTGCTTCTGCTATATATTTAGATATTCTTGCTAAAATACAATGAATATGTAATGTTATAGATCCTGGCCTGACATCTCGGCCTCACTCACTTTCCTACTGTCGAAACGTATCCTCCCTGTACCTTTTTTATATTCCCGTGGAATTGTTCAGGTGAGATTTCATTTTTTTTGTATCTAGACGTTATATATTTCAGCGTACTACTAGATTGCTGGCAACGTTTCATCATTTTCCAATTGAAATGGATATATGTATTTCAGTCAACTGTGATTTTAAAAAATTTAAATGTAATGTCAATTGTTATCTTCTGCGTGTTTAATTCCAGTTCTGTTATTGTTCTCTCTTCTTGAAAATATTCTTTTTCTCATATTCTCTCACATTCAGTAACCCCACCACCTTGCCTCTTAGTAGCTTTATTGCCTTGCTTGGGGCGAAATGATTAAAAATTGAAGAAACAAATGAATATAATTTGCTTGGAGTTTCTTGGTGTCAATTCAATCGATGATTGTCCAGAAATGTTTTCTCATCGAAAAGAATTCACCCGTGTATTTTATAGCAAAATTATTATAGCAAAAAGTTTACATAAACAATCATTTCCTGTTTTTTTTTGTTTTTTGTTTTTTTTTTTGTTTTTTTTTCAGTGGGGTGACAAAATTTGATGCAGATTCTATTTATCCTAAAACCTTCTCACGACAGCACACAACAAAAAGATGGCTTTTCAATTTAATTATTTTGTAAACAGGTTTATAAAACGTGCCATACTACATCAAACTTGAGAATAACTCCTCCTCTGCATTCAAAGTCGATCAGGATTTAACAGAACCTTTGTTAAGTAATGTATAAGTAATTTGTCAGAAAGTTCATGACTTTTTTAACAATTGAAAATAGTCAAACTTGTACTTTCTGGTACAGATCTTTCTAAAGCTGTCTTTTCCTATAATTTATCGACTCCTAATGGCTAAACAGCGTATAATGAATTGAAATATTTGTAACACAGGTCATTTATTTTTAACAGACCTTCTGGAATATTTAAATCAAGCTTTTTTCTGAACCATTTTATGTTCAATCACGAATGCATAAGCTTGTATAGTTTGTCTTTTTGAAGTTAATGTCTTCCCCATAAACATGAAGAATAAACAACTTGAGCGACTAAGTTTTATATTTGACATTTGTCTGCTTGAAAATTCAGCTTATGCTTCGTCGTCTTCAGACAAATCAATGAGCTTAGAAGTCAATTGATATTAACGTTTCATACAACTAAAGGTTTTGAGCGATGAAACACAAGATTTATTTATTACCAAGTAAATAATACATCTAATTTATATCGTGTGTCTGTTCATATGAGTTACAATAAAATAGCTACCAAATGAATTAGTACAAAAAGGCCTGTACTTATAGGCTTTTTTATTCTGATCAGCATCTTCGTTTTTATATTCACAACGTTTCAGCTGATGTACGTTTTGGTCTTCTTCAGGTGTCAACTTCCTATTTATACCCGGTAACCTTCTTGCAAATTTTCAGTTCCCATATCTTTAATCCTCACTGTTAACACATTACTCAATAAATCTCAAGCCTGAAAAAACAACTTTTAGGCAAAATTCAACTTTATTCATCAATATAGTCTCCTTCTAGGGTGATACGCTGATTCCAACACTTCACTAACAATTCAATGCCTTTTTTGCGAAACGATTTGTCTTTTTGCCCTCAAAATACACCTCAGTTTACAATATCACTTCTTCATTGGAGCCAAATCTCTTTCCCTAGAGCATTCTTTTGTGGTTTGCAATCAGCCAATAATCACTGGGGGCCAGATCTGGAGAATAGGGTGGTCGCAGAAGCAATTCAAAGTGCAATTCCTTCCTTCAAACGCACCAATAATGCTATATAATATTTGCTATTGATGGTTCTTCCTTTCTCAAGGTAATCGATAAACAAAATACCTTGTGCATCCAAATATACGGACGCCAAAATCTTGCCTGCTGATGTTTGCGTCTTTGGTAGCTTTGGACGGCTTTCACCTGCTGCTGTCCACTAAGTTGACTGCCGATTTGACTCGGAAGTGAAGTGATGGGTCCATGTTTCATTCATTGTCGCATATTTACGCAAAAACTCTTTCACGCTGCGTTGAAACAGTTGCAAACAACACTCAATCGTCAACGCGTTGTTGTTTTTGATCGACTGTCAGCAAACGCGGTATCCAGTTAGAACACAGCTTTCTCATTGACAAGTGTTCATGCAAAATAGTGAATACACTGCCTTCTAATATGTTCAACTTCTTTGCTATCTCACACAACTTCAATTTACGATTGGGCAAAACGAGTTTGTGGATTTTTTGATATTTTCCGGAACAACTGCCGTCTTTGGGTGACCTGAGCGTTCAGCATTATTTGTGTCTGTACGACCACGTTTAAAGTCAACATACCACCCCTAAACCGCTCAAAAAACACTTATCAAGCCATTGCTTTGCTTGAACAGTATTTTCCCATTAGAAAGCAATGCTTTATCAACACATTTCCATTGTTTTGAAAATTTGCAACAGTAGCTTCACTTAAATAACTGTAATTTGTAGACTAATAATCCGATCGGGCCCAAATTTTGTCACGTGCCATTTGAAAGTTAGTACTTCATAAAAATTATATGGATTTTTTATTTGTGGTACCATCTATATGTCAGGTCCAAGACATTTTGAGTGTCGTCTTAATACACTCATATTTACAACTTCTATAGAAGAGTCAAATTTTATCAGCGAGGCTAACCTTAGTCCATTGCCAATACACTATTGCTAATAAATGCCAACTAACAAATTCTCCAACGGATATCTTAGCAATAAGAATGCTGACAATATCCGTAAAAGTCTTTATAGAAACGCATTTACTGCTTTTGATGTCTGACCATTAGTTGACTCGAAACCTTCGCGGTTAAATTTTATTAATCCAGTTATTTCAAACAAATCTCTGAATATTTTCTGCTTTAGATACTGTTGTCGTTCTCAGTTCACGGTACATCAGCTAATGGCGCTTCCTATTATAACAAAATTGCAATTTAACTTTCGTAGCTTTAATCTACACTTTAAACTGTTCATAAATATCAACTATCAACACAGTGATGTCTGTGAATTCGATGTACCTCGGCTCTGCAATGTTCTTAAGCAAACGGATATATATATATATATATATATATATATATATATATATATATATATATATATATAAAGAAGAATGATTTTTTAAAAATGTAATTTAATTTTTTATTAAATCATTCATTTTTTAAAATCTCTGAGGAAACTTGTTAAAGTGAAACTTGTAAGATTGAAGACACTTTTTCTACCTGTTCTTTACTCATTCTATTCATATATATATAATATCGTATATATATATATATATATAGCTTACCCTTTATCATTAACCGTATGTTATAATTGTTACAACACCTTTCTGTAATCAAGAGCTTACATTTCGTTCATATCTAGACTGGCTAGTTACCCCCGACGTAAAATATGGAAAACTTTTTTATTAGCTTCGGTTCCAGGGTTACTGATGATTTACCAGTAAAATCAGTTACTCTTCTCATTAGCACAAAGAATGCCTCATCAATAGGTTGACATAATTATCTACTAGGTTAAATTGCCTTATAAACATATTATTAATACATGTCAACAATGTCGATTCAAAAAAATATTTCAACGATTACGTATGCTCTTGAAAAAAAATGTACCCGTTTGTTTTCTCTCATTTCTTCCTCTCTCTCTCTCTCTCTCTCTCTCTCTCTCTCTCTCTCTCTCTCTCTCAACAGAATCTGAATGTACGGATTTTACGATATCTCCAATTTATTCGTGGTTTCCAAGCAGACATCGACCTTTTCATGAATTGCCTTGCATTGTTGAAAATAAAAGGCAACTACATTACGTCGTGTTCAGGCACTCTGTTATCGTGATTAGATGAATCTTTTGAACAAAGCTCTTTTATCACAGAAGAGAGCGCCATACTTTCTTATTCACTGGAATATTTCTGTCTTTTTCTTTAATCTCCTTTAATCTTAGTCTTGCCTTTTCCTGTTGTCCGGATAGACTTGAGTCTTCAAAATTCTCCAAGCACATTCCGATGAATTGCACCATAGAAGCACGTTCCAACAATCGTTGTCATCCATTTAAAGCGCTACTTAAATCGTCATCCACCTCTTCTTAAGGATTGGACTCGCAGAATTTTAAGCAATTAATCCGATCACTGAGCGCCGATCTTGAGGCACCAACGGATTCCCGTTCACTGATTCTGACGCTGGCCTAAATCAAACTTCACCGTTAAGGTTAGAAAACAAATACTGCTCTGTCTAAACCGACGAAAACATTTGCAAATCCCTGAAGAACAATACCGATTTTGACCTGGTACGCTAGGTATGAACGATAGGGGTAGTACATATTCTGATAAAATTTTTAAAGTCTTTGCTTATTTTGTGACTTAGTAACACTGATACCAGAGTGTCGACTGGATTTGAGTTTTCGTGGGTGACATATGCTGTGATATGGCTGGGTGTGGTGAAAGAGTTCATAACAAGAATGTTCCTTGGAGGCACAAGCATACTAACTTTGTTCAAGTATATAACTGTTCAAGACTGTCAGCCTTCTAAAGGCTAACTGAACATCTCGAAGATTTGCGGCACATACTGCACGTGACACGTGCTACGATCGTGAAATAGTTGTTCATCTGTTACATTCTTAACCAACCAATGCTAGCATAAGTCTCTCTCTCTTTCTCTCTCTCTCTCTCTCTCTCTCTCTCTCTCTCTCTCTCTCTCTCTCTGTATATATATATATATATATGAGTGAATAAGGAACGAAGAAAAAAAATTTTTTAACAACGTCCGAAACATTAATTTAAAACAGTGTTCGATATATAATATATAGAGCTGTGAATATTTATTAAAAATTATATTTTAGAACATGTACAAATTTTTTATATATCCACTACAAATCGTACATTTGCTTCGGCATTGAAACTACAATGTCTCATCAGGTGGTGTGGACAGGAATGGAAAGCCTCTTTTCTTATATTTGGTGAGTTGTGTGTGGGATGTTGGTGAGGGTTAGTGATAAGGGAATAAGTCTTGTGAATTGTCCGTTTGAAAGTGGTGTGGGTAGTGAATATAGTTGATTAATGAGTGTCTTGCAATTTTGTAGACAGATTTAACATTAGCAGATGTGATTGCGACTAGACTTTATCCTTTGGATTTCTTAGAGGAGCAGAGTGTGAGGAGTGGGGAGGGATGAAATTGGACTTCCCGCTTATTTGTACAACTATAGAATATTTTTGTATTTAAGCACAGTTTTTATAATCAATCTAATTTTGTATATTTAACCTTAATTTTGGATTTAGGAAATCGATTTTTTCTATTAAATTTTAAATTAGATCACAGTTTGTGGTGTGTAATAGGTAAGATTTAATGTAAGAGGTAGAATTTAATGTTAGTATTTAAAGTAATAGGCAAGTAGGTAATGGGTGCGTAATAAGTAGAATTTGATGTCGGAGGTAAGATTTAATGTTAGTATTTAAGGTAATAGGTAAATAGGAAATAGGTATGTTTGTATTTAAGGTAATAAGTAAAATTTAATGTGTGTATTTAAGCACAGTTTTTATAATTAATATAATTTTGTATATTTAACCTTAATTTTGAATTTAGGAAATCGATTTTTTCTATAAAATTTTTAATTTTTTTTATTTTAAACTAGATCACGGTTTGTGGTGTGTGTAAGAATGTTGTTAGTACTATGAAGATGTATCATTTCTAAGGGGTCCTAGCGCTGGCTTTTGTAGTATTTTTTAGCATGATTGTAAGGTTAGTTCTTTAATGTGCTTGCAGTTTACTGTGGTTTCATGCCTCTGGTTTAAAAGCTTGTTGCTATTTATATATTTAATGATTTTAATTTTTTCTTGAAAACAAAGGAAACATGGTTCCTTTATTGATTTAGTTGTTCTTGCTTGTTTGAGTATTTGCCATTTAACTTTAGGTGTTTTATTTTCGTCTTTTAACTTCCGAAAGTATTTGGAAAGAGACGTTATGTTTTGTTTTTCTTTGTTATTGAAGGATGAGAGGTGATTGTAAAATCACTTTTGAAATACGTTAATGGTGTTTCCGATATACATTTTTTCATCTTTAGGATTCTCCATGGATGAAATCGAACACATATATATCAGGGATTTCGTTAAACATTTATTGGTCAGGGGGCATTGGTTTGGGTTTCTACAGTTACAGAGGTTGTTATTATGGGGCAGACTGGTATTAGTGTTAGAGTTATTTTTGTGCTTTTAATATTTTGCTGTTATTTTTTCTAGATTGTTGGAGTAGCTATAGCTTAGTTTATTGTATTTTTATTGAAGATTTTGCTTAGAGGGTTAAATTTAGGAAAATTCTTATCTGTTAGTTTAAGAAATTTATGTCCCAGCTTGAAGTTAACTGACTGATAAAAAGGAGGGTTATACCATATGATTTTCCTGTTTCTATTATTGCTTTTGTCAGGCGTTGTCATTTTTATATTATTATAATAATAATAATCATTATTTTTATTATTATGTCCTTTTCATCAAAGTTCGATTTCTGCACTACCTACCAAGTCTGCAGAAAGACCTAAGGCAGGTTGGGGTGTGTTGTTATGGCTATATTTCTTCTTTTTTTTTCTCTCATAACATACCGAGCGTGACATAGACAAACTTCTTCTTAGTGTGTGGGATGTACTCAGCGAGACATTTTTTTTTATTTCACTTAAGCTGGGGTTTCCAGAGATTCTTTCAATGTGTTATTTTGTTTCATTTATTATCATTCGAAGTGCATCTACTACCACTGGTGCTATTCTTGTTTTCAATTTATTATTGTCATTTTTCATCATATTTCGATTTCTTCTATGGTCGCACTACCAACCAAATCTCCGGGAAGATCTAAGCCAGGTCGTGGCGTGTTGTTTTGGCTCCATTTCATGTTTTTTCTCTCTCCCTTATCATCCCTAGCGTTACATAGACAAAGTTTTCCTTAGTGTGTGGGCTGTACTTAATAAGACAATTTTTTGTATATCTCTTAAGCTGGGGTTTCCAGGGATTCTTTCAATGTGTTGTTTTGTTCCATTTTTATCATTCCAAGTGCACCTACTATCACTGGCACGACTCTTGTTTTCAATTTCCACATTCTTTCTATTTCAATTTCCAGGTCTTTATATTTTGACAGTTTTTCGAATTCCTTGGTTGCTATGTTACAATCTGCTGGACAAGCCATATCAATTAATAGACAAGATTTTTTCTGGTTTTTAACAATAATGTCCGGCCTATTTGTTTCAATTTTTCTGTCTGTATAGATGGTGTAATCCCATAGAATGTAACCGGTGCTGGGTGATGTTCATATCAGTGTTTGCTTACAGATTTTCCATAGTGTTTGCACATTGTCCAATGTAAATATTGCCCCACTCTATCGTGACGATTTTTATATTCATTTAGGGCAAATAGAGAACAACCTGAGATTAGATGGTCTATTGTTTCTTGGTGTTTATCAAAAAATCTGTATTTTTGATCCACATTATTATGTATATTTTCCTGAAAGTTTCTAGTGAAAAGACTTTGGTCTTGCGCTGCAAGAACAAAGCCTTCAGTCTCAGACTTTAATTAAGATGCATGTAACCATCGATGAGTATTAACTTTATCAACATTAGATTTATTGGTACGTTATGGATATTGGCCATGCAGAGGTTTGTCTTGCCAGCGTTGTTTCATCTGTTCAAGAGCTTTATCTTTGGCTTGCATTTTCATATTTTTTGCCACAATAGTTGGTTCTTGGCTTCTGTTTTGCTTTTCTACAGAATCTAGTAAATGTAAATCTTGTTTTTATTTACTGCCTTCTTTTATTATTGAATATTTTTTCTTCATTTTGCTTGACTAATTGTATCATCCAGTCCTTTGTTTCTTTCTATGTATGTTAGTAAGCCAATAATTGTTGTCTTGCATGACAATTCTAGCTGAATAAGACCTCTTCCACCTTCTTTATGGGGTATGTATAGACGGTCTACATCAGACTTTGGATGCTGCATCTTATGCTTAGAAAGAAACTTTCTTGTTTTAGCATCCATTCGCCTGATGTCGTTTAGAGTCCAGTTTAAGATGTTAAAGCTATATTGGACAACTGGGATTGCAAGGCTATTAATGGCCATAACTCTGTTCTGTGAATTTAATTCAGTTTTTAATATCATTCGTAGCCTTCTATAGTACTCTTTACGCACTATTTCTTTCATTTTTTTATGGTGAATGTTTTCGCTCTCATTTACACCTAGGTATTTATAAGCTTCTTCTGGTTTCAATTCTTTTATTGTTACAGCAGGGTCTAAGCTAATTGAGGATGTTTCTTGTATTGATCCACGTAAAACTGTAGCTTTAGCACATTTATTCAAATTGAATTTCATTCCAATGTCTTCGCTGAAGCATTTTACAGTTTGCAGAAGACCTTCCAGCTCATTATCATTCTTACCATATAACTTTAAGTCATCCATGTAAAATAGATGGCTTATTTTCTTTTGGCCTATTTTATAACCACATTCTGTCTTATTAAGTTGACTGGTTAGTGCTATTAATGATATGCAGAATAGTAAGGGAGATAAAGAATCACCTTGAAATATACCTCTTTTGATGTTTATTTCATCAGACTTATAGGTTCCATTTATATGATTGAGGTAAATGGTTGTTTTCCATATAGACATGCACTGTTTGATGAAATTGATGATGACGGGCGATATCTTGTATATATTTAAAGTCTTTAAAATCCAGGAATGTGGCACACTATCGAATGCCTTTCGATAATCTATCCAGGCAGTACTAAGATTTTTCTTTGTACTGTAGCAGTTTTCCAGGATCATTTTGTTAATTAGCAATTGGTCTTTACAACCATAACAGCCACGTTTGCACCCTTTTTGTTCAAGCGGTATCATGTCATTTCTTTCTAAGAATAAATATGTCTGTTTTGTTAAAATAGATGTTAATAGTTTATATGTTGTCGGAAGACATGTAATTGGTCTGTAGTTTTTCAGGTTGTTTGTGTCACCATTCTTGGGTAGAAGAAATGTAATTCCTTTGGTCATCCATGCAGGAATTTTAGTGGGATCGTCAACCATTTCTTGAAGTTCTTTGGCTGGTTTTTTATGTGCTGTATTTAAATAATATAGCCAAAAGTTAGGAATTTTATCTATACCTGGGAATTTCCAATGGTGTGCTTTTTTTAGTGCAAATTTAACATCATCTTCTGTAATTCCAGACCATGTCTGTTCTGGTTTATTTTTCATTCGTTCTATCTCTTGCGCAATCCAATGTACTTCCTTGCTATGTTCTTTAGGGCAAGCCCATATCTTTCCCCAGAACTGTGTGACTTCTTCCATTCTGGGGGGGGGGGGGGGACTGTCACTTCAATTCTTTTTTTACCTATTTCCCTGTAAAATCTCTTTGTATCGGTTTGAAAAATCTTGTTTTGTCTGTAAAATCTTGCTCTTTTCTCATAGCGCCTTATTCTTTGAGCCTTCAGTTGGATTTTTTGCTTTATTTTTTCTTTATTTGATAAGACTTCATTTTCATTTCTAATGTTATATTTTCTTTCGGCTCTTCTGCTTTTCCTAGTTCTTACATTTATTCCTCTACTCAGTTCATCCCGTACTGATAGTTCACTTCTAAGTTGTTCGATTTCTTTTTCTATTTTTCTTTTCCAAAGTGGATCTTCATGTCTGCGAGACTGCCTTGTTTTTATTTTGATATTCAATTTTTTTGTTGCTGTTATTGCTGATGCATATATTGCTTCGTTCAGATTTGTATGAGTGTCTTCATCCAAGATTAATTTCAGTGCTGCATTGTAGAGTTTAATAGTTCGGAGGTTATGTTTTGTTGGTTGTAATTTTGGGAGCTGTTCTCATTCCTCCATTGTAATATTTTGTATTTGACTTAGATGGTTCTTTATTATTATTATGTTATTTTTCATCATATTTCGATTTCTGCTTTGGTCTCACTACCAACCAAGTCTGCGTGGAGACCTAAGGCAGGTAGTGGCGTGTTGTTATGGCTCCATTTCATGTTTTTCTATCTTCCCTATCATCCTCAGCATTACATAGATAAAGTTTTCCTTAGTGTGTGGGCTGTACTTAATAAGACAATTTTTTGTATGTCTCTTAAGCTGGGGTTTCCAGGGATTCTTTCAATGTGTTGTTTTGTTCCATTTTTTATCATTCCAAGTGCACCTACTATCACTGGCACAACTCTTGTTTTCAATTTCCACATTTTTATTATTATTATTATTATTATTATTATTATTATTATTATTATACAAAACTGACAACGCCTGACAAAACACGTAATGTAACGCGTTTAAAGACGATTCAGATATTTGTAAAAAAAAAAAAGAAAGAAAGAAAACTAGAGCGACAAACGTTAAAAGATGAGAAATGGTTAAAAGGACTTATCTCTGCGACTGAATTGTATAAGCCACTTTTTTATCTAAACCTAAAAAGCGGTTTATACGCAAAACCTAAACACAGTCATAAGTTCTTTGAAATTAATCTGTTAACTATATTTAACATATAAACATAAATCTCAATAACTATAAAAGTATATACATTTAAGTTTCGTGCTACATAATAAAATCTTGTACTGAAAAATACGTTCATGTAAATAATTCTAAGAAAAACAGATAAACTGAAAATCGCAGAATATGTTTCTCATATCAATATCAATATATCCTTAATACGTTTAACAATCACATTAAGTAAACTTGACTTATTTGAGAAGAAATATTCTCAAACCTATAACAAACAACTTGCATACAAAATGAAATTAAAATGAAGTAAATATACAAAAATAGAAGTTTGTGTGTAAGACATGGATGTGTCCTTTCACTAAACTGAGAGAATTAGAAGTTCTACTAGGATTAATTATTGGCGGGCACAATCTTAACAGTATACGATATGCAGATGGCACAGTGATGATAGCACACACAGAAATCAAACTAAATGAACTCCTGTTGAAAGTAGTGAAGGAAAGTGAAAAGAAAGAACTAAGCAAGAAGCCAATGGCTGTTAGCAACAAAACAAAACTGACCAAAATGCAAGTTACAAACTGAAGATACAGATATCAAACAAGTATAACAAGGACGGAAAGCTATATTTGGATAAGGAAAGAGGCCTTCCAAAAGCTAAGGAAAGTATTAAAAAACAAATAAAATTTTTAGAAACAAAAACAAGTCCTGAACATAATAAGGGTGCATTTTATGCTCACAGTGCAGATTTAACGTAAGAAGAAAACAACGCATAACCTTCCCGTACGATCTACCGAAAATTTATGGTGAAACAAGGAATAGAATACATAATTTAAAGACAAAATTTCTTAAGAACTACAAAGGTCAGAAAATTGTGGAGAATCATGATCACCGACGTCCTGCAGGAAAACAACACTTAGTAGTAGTAGGTTAATCACAGGTACTGTGAATACAATGACTTGCGTAATAAAATTTGATGTAGTTAACAAAAAAAGAACGAGAAAAAAGTGTTAATGCCCTTTTCTTCTCTTAATGCTATTAATATCTCTTCTGAAAATTTCGTTATTGTTTGTTTGTTTTTTTTTGTTTTTTTTTTCCTTGGGTTTATTTTTCCCCAAAAAATGTTTTGTATTATTATGAAATAATAAAATGGCGATTTTGAGTCTCTATCAAGTTTAGAACTAGCAACAATCAAACGTTACTGAACATTTGAAGTTGTTGAACATTTGTTTTGAAGTAAAAACTACAGCCATATATTTAATCCAAACAATATAGCATGTAAATATATGGAGCTGTAGACAATAAGAAATCAATAATCTGAAAGAAAATATGCTTGTTTGTTATTTGTTTTTCGCTTTATTATTTCTTCTTTCTATTTATTTCATATTTCACAATACGCACTAAATGCTCAGACGCTAGAATTTTCAAATAAGCAGTTCTTTTTGTTTGAAAAATCTGTAACTTTTCTGAAAAATACTGATAAAATAATTGTTCGTCAAGTTTTTCTTTACATACATGGGGCTCGCGTGTAATAAAAACATAAATGATTTTTCTTGACTTCTGAATGGCGTGTTGGTATGTTCAATGAAGAAATCAGTAGGTTTTATTTTCATTTAAATGATAGTCGTTTGTGTATGCGACCGAATCAACTTGGTGTCATATTCTGATAATGATAACAGCACACAATAATATAGGCGTTTAATATGATACAAAAAGAAAGGCAAAATACAAAAGGATAGTGATCGCTGCTGATGTTAACTTCTAAATCCGCTGCAATTGCATTTATTTCCTCTAACAAAGTTATGCTGTGATTGTCTACTCTTTAGTTGATATCTTTTTCGTGTTCTATCTGCTTGTAAGAATCGAAGTAAAAAGAGGACAAGCGTTTAATTTCTTTAACATCACCTTACCCCTAACTGATAGCCCTCAAATTACATATTTATGAATACTATGTTCATTGATCGTGACACTCGACAATTTTTTTTTCGTTCGTATCTGTAAATTGTGCATTTTCCTGCCTATTCCTTAGAAATACAGTGGAGTGGTTTAATGTTGACTTCACTACGGTTTTGAATTCGACTGCTTGGTCTATCAAAATATAGAGCTCAATATGCCCCACTATTTTACACATAACTGTAGGAGGAGGTACTGATGTCTTTCTCAAGAACATTAGTGTGAAGTGAAGTGCAAAAGTCTAAACTGGATTTTGAACTTGGTTGGCCTATTCTGTTTTCTGTGCCAATAATCGCGACATTGTATCCAAATTGCTAATGAATCTATTTGTAACCTTAAAAATACGACAGCTTAATAACTACTAACAAACGAATTCTCTATACGTCACATACATGGACAGTCATGTCTCTTCAGAGTTGCCTTATTTTTTGTTGTTATAAGCAATTCCTGATCTTTTTCGATACCTCTTCTTATTTGTAATGTTTGTCCAATTTTGTTTTTCTCAGCTTGATTTTAATGCGTTCTGAGAGTGTTCAATTCTTCCAGCCTTCTTTTTTCATTACATTTCAGTTGCCGCTTTCACATTATTAACAGCAGCTTTCATTTGTCTCACACACTATCCCTAGCATTCTCAATATTTGTCAATAGAAGCACATGTTAGTCACTCTATGTCTTTTCTTCACCTGTAAGTAAATTATCCTGCACATTTCGATTCCTTAATACCGTCTTCAGTAAAAGTATCATTCGTTATTCCTATGCGTGGAATTCAAAATTTGTGATTTGGCCGTAAGCCAACACTTTCTCTTTTGGTGACAATTATGCAGTTAAAGATTAGTTTTTTCTCTTTGCTTTCTATTATTACTTAAATTTTCTTTCTGAATTTTTCACTAACGCAGTGTGGTATGTGTACAAGAACCAAAATATTCAGCAATACGCGTTGGAATATGTGACTGAAATGTTGATGTTACAAGGGCATAAGTGACATATATTAGAAAGTGCTTTTAACTGGAAAATGAAGTAATCTAAACTTTACTTTTTCAGCGTTCAATCAACGACCAAACTTAGCCATTGTTCAATAAATCAAAATTACGTTACATGTTCTTTAAACAGACAAAATGCAAAAAGAAAAGCCGTTTTCAAACATCCTTAATTCTAAATGAGTGGTGACAAAATTTAGTATATTAGGTTTTGAAATAAAAAGAGAGCGTGTATGAAATTTTCGAAAGAGGGGTCGGATTTATTTTGTGAAAAGACCTTGACTGTCGGCTTTTAGAACTGAAGATATTCAAAACAAAACTTTGATAATTCGTGTACAAATGTGCAAGATATGCTCGGTTCAATTAGACTATTTCATTTGGGAATCATTTGAAATTGCTTTACAGAGAATACACAGTTAATTGTAATTTTGAAATTATCAATTTCAGAAAATGAGAGCGAAATCGGTTTTCCTAACTTATTTCATGGGAAAATTAGTTATAATAATAATTTTTCAGCCGCGTGTACACAGCAATTGTTGTTCTCAAAAATATTCGCCATTCTAAACCACCTAACTCTAAAAATATTCATGTTTTGTATCAGATACTTTCTGATTATTGTTTGTTGCTTAGTATATATATATATCAGATCATATATAATGTTCATATTAAATAAAATAGATATGCGACCAGCAATATTCAACTCCTGTTCAATAATATCAAAACTGACAGAAAATCTGCTACATATTTCGCGCGTGCGCACACATACAAACATACACCATTTCACGTAGGGAGCGATTTTTGGAATTGTCACTGAACTTCTTACTTATTGTTCGAATTATGTAATTATTTTGCATCATTCTTTTAAATAAGTGATTCGGTTTTATTCCCTGATAATAAAATATTATATATGTTTACAAATGCTCGAAATACCTACATGTACGAGGTCTTACTGAAAAATCCTGAACTTGGCTCGCTTCCCATATGAACAAAAATCTCAGTTGTATTTTTTATCTCTTCTTGGTAAAAATAGAAACTTTTCGGCAGCCCCTCATTAAACTCAATAAATAATTCATTGGTTTCTAAAATGTTATATACACATCAGCTTAAAATGTATCCAGAAATATTATGAAAATGTTGAAGATTCTTTGTCTCTCTTGAAATTATACAAGAGACAAAAAGAGAAAATTCATGAGTAAATTCACTAAGCATTGGAGATATTAGCTGCCCTCGACAATCTTTGTATTTTGCCGGCGCACGAAGAAAAAAGTCTGAGGTAAAAAATAGGAAATTTGAGGCAAATAGAAAAATATTTCAGACCAAAGCAGAATCTTTTCATATATATATATAAGTGATTTAAAGAGAGCTTAGAAGAGTGACAGAAAGTTTGCAACTAATTTTGTTTTTTAACAACATACAAAATATACTATAACTGTTTATTGTTCTAAAATGATACCTTTCTTTTCATTACTCTGGTAAAGATGTTGGGTCATAACTTTGAAAACATAACAAAAACCTTAGCGTTGATTTATTGTCATTTATTTAGACTGTCTAAAAAATAAATTTATTAGAGACAATTTCTTCTTCTTCTTCTTCTTCTTCTTCTTCTTCTTCTTCTTCTTCTATGTGCCATGTCCTTTCAGGACGTAGGCAATCATGGCCTTCTACATCTCCCTGTCCCCGGTGGCTCTTAACACGCTTTCTCCTGTTGCACCATGCAAACCTCGTTTCGTCAGCCATCTGATCAGGTCCTTCAGATATGTTATCCGCTGTTTTCCTCTGTCTCTTTTTCCCTCTATCTGGCCTGTTAGTAACAGGTTCTCCAAGCCCTTCTTCCTCATTGCATGCCCCAGGAACTTTAGTTGTCTCTTCCTGATGCTCAGTATTAATTTCCTTTTCGTCTCCATCCTTTTCAAAACTTCGTCATTGCTCACATGCTCGGTCCATGATATCCGCACCATCCTTCTGTAGAACCACATTTCAGCTGCTTCAAGTTTTTCTTCATCTTCGAACATATTGTCCAACATTCACTGCCATATTGAAGAACCGACATCACATAACAATCCAGTACTCTCCTCTTTGTTTTTAGTGAAATTGTCCTGTTTCTTAATACTTTACTCAGCTTCTGGAATGTTCTTTCGCCATACAAATTTGCTTTTGGATCTCAGTGTCGCACTTTCCGTCTTCTGTTAGAACACTTCCTAGGTATTTAAATTTCTGTACCTGCTTGATTTTAGAATCCCTCACCTGTAATTGGCATTTGGGGCTGCCTTTTTTGCTGATGAGCATGTATTCAGTTTTCTTGCAATTTATATGTAGTCCTTCCTTGTCTCTTTCTTCAGCTATCTTCTGTAGGAGGTCTCGTAGTTTTCTTTCTGTGTCTGCTATCAGCACTGTATCATCTGCGTACCTTATATTGTTTAAATTATGGCCTCCGATGACGAATCCTGGCATAACTTCTAGAATAGTCGCACTGTATAAGTTGAATAGATCCGGTGAAAAGACGCATCTTTGTCTTACACCCCTTTCAATCTTAGTATAATTGCTGAATTCGTTATCTGTCCGTATGCAGGCAGTTTGCTGCCAGTAGACATTCTAGATTACTCTTAGGTTTTAGCCAAATATGTCGAGACTGCCAAGCATCTCCATCAATTCTTTGTGGCGTATTTTGTCAAACGCCTTTGCCTATTCAATACGCATACGCTCGAGCAATATGCCGGATCTATTTGTTCTAAACGGGACTATGCCCTTACTATGGTCGAAGGCAGAGCTATGGATTAGTTTGATAGAAACATTCCTTCACGTTTCGATTATCTTTAGTTTTCAAAATAAAATTAAAATTTATCAAAGGATGTTCTTAAGATGTTCAAGATCTCCCCAATCTTTTGAACAGGAGTAGAGGTTTGTCTATTGTTTCCTGTTTAGGATTAGGTTTACGATTCCTTCTAAAGTCTTCTCCTTTTAGCCCCTTTTGTCATAGTGCCATTATGTCCTTACTTGTTGTTACTTGACAAAAATTATATATATATATATATATGTCAAACATAAACTTTTTTTTATTTTCCTGATATTATGTTTGGAAATGTCATGTATTTTATGAATACAAACTTAGTGTAAAATAACCTTTTTATTTATTTATGAATAAACTCAAATGACATAAGTCACATAAACAAATACATTGATAAAAAATTAAATTGCAACACTCTAAATAACAATGCTTGCTTTTGATTTTGGGTACATTAAGTGCTTGCTAGGTAAAGAATGGTCGCTGTTAACTTACCGAGAAAATATGGTCCCGGGAGTTTGAATACGAACCGATGAGAATCGTTTACTTGTAGCGGGACTGCGAGTTCATCCACCTCCAGACTTCTTGTTACAACACCGTCATGCACGTCTCTAAAAGTTTCATCGAAGGACACTGAATGGTGCGTTGGTTCAATGAAGAAATCAGTAGGTTTTACTTTCATTTGAATGATAGTCGTTTGTGTATGCGACGTAGACCTGGGTACCGATATTTTTCCAAAATGTATTCGTCCAAAACACCAAAGTAAATACTTTCGCCTCATGTTGTGGGGTGCCATAAACTCTAGACCTGGGTACCGATATTTTTCCAAAATGTATTCGTCCAAAACACAAAAGTAAATACTTTCGCCTCATGTTGTGGGGTGCCATAAACTCTAGACCTGGGTACCGATATTTTTCCAAAATGTATTCGTCCAAAACACAAAAGTAAATACTTTCGCCTCATGTTGTGCGGTGCCATAAACTCTAGACCTGGGTACCGATATTTTTCCAAAATGTATTCGTCCAAAACACAAAAGTAAATACTTTCGCCTCATGTTGTGCGGTTCCATAAACTCTAGACCTGGGTACCGATATTTTTCCAAAATGTATTCGTCCAAAACACAAAAGTAAATACTTTCGCCTCATGTTGTGGGGTGCCATAAACTCTAGACCTGGGTACCGATATTTTTCCAAAATGTATTCGTCCAAAACACAAAAGTAAATACTTTCGCCTCATGTTGTGGGGTGCCATAAACTCTAGACCTGGGTACCGATATTTTTCCAAAATGTATTCGTCCAAAACACAAAAGTAAATACTTTCGCCTCATGTTGTGCGGTGCCATAAACTCTAGCTCTCGCTCACAATTCCTTATACATTCCAGAACATTCGTTCTGATGCCATTTCTACAAAATGGAGACGATAATTCTTGTTCACATGCTGCCCTGTAATATGTTCAACAATTTTTGTTACTGGCACGATAAACTAGACTGGCTTCGCCATTGAACATTTACATGTTGAGAAATTACTCGCTTAGTTTACGTACTAACAACTCTTACGATATTTCGCCAATAAGTACAAGTGGTGTAGAATAATATATATGTTCACCGTCTATACAGTCTTATATATGCGTTAGTATGGGTTTGTGTTAAATCCTAAGGGGCATATACAGTGTATCTATATAGTTTCTTTGTAATACCGACACGCCCATGGAACTATATATAAGATAGTTTATGCGAATCCACTTAAATTATTCATAATCTTGAGTAGATTAGAACACATGCTGTGGATATGGTAATTTTATATTCCTTCAGAATATATTCAGCACAGTATTCTATATACCTAAATTAATTGTCATGCTTTTACTTCTATCTTGACATTCTATAAACTTCATCATCATTTTTTCATTGACTTTGCTTGTGGTTGTTTTTATTGCTTTCCAGGATTCATCTTTGTTTGAATATTATTTTTTATACATACATGTATCTATTTTAATAATGGACTACAAGTTTCCTACTGGATTAATATGTATAGATTCCATTATTTTGAAATATATTTTAAATCTTTTCTGACAAAGAAAACAATAGCCAGATTTTCAGGATGTAAACGAGCATTGCCGTAGAAGAAGAATATTCTCTTTAACTTAAAGCTTCTCGGTCGAGATTTGTACCACTCAAAAATCTAGTTCAATAAATCTGTAATTTTATTAAAATAATTAACAACGTTGAAGAAATCTATAATTTTGCTACCTTCTCCACTTTCTTATCAAGCTGTTGTCTTTTGTTGTGGACCCAACATATCGCCTAACTATAAGCCCCATACAATGTAGCTCTACATTTATTACTAAAATTACTGTTGGGAAATACGCATTCATCTCCTTCGGCAGGCATACAGGATTCTCTGTGACGCTTACTTAAAAGAGGTAATTTCGTTGCTTTCATACCTTTGTAGGGTTTCATACATTGACACCCACACACACACACACACACACACACACACACACACACACACACACACACGCATGGTCACTCGGCGTTCCACGTGATGACTGGTTCCCGCAAAAAACGATGCTAATAAAAACGGAAAACAGCACGTGGTACACTAGTTAGGATTTCGTCCCGGGACAAGAGCAATGTCTTCCTAACTCACACAAACACACGCGCACTAATTGCGTGTAGCAATTAGTGGAGCAAAATTTCTTTTACTTTTCTTCTCCTACATTAACACTATGCACATTAACTTTCATTCAAACAGGACTTTACATAAAATAACTTCCTACACGTAAATCCACAATTTTTCCAACCTTCGTCAGTAGAAATCCACCGACTGCTACATTCGCATGTAAGTCTCTCTCTCTACTCAACGCACACACAGACACAGAACTTTGTCTTCTGTCTGACTTTCTTCATCAAGGATTTGGACTTTGAACTCTTTACGATAATCTTATCAATTGTTACAAACCTTTCTTTCAGCTAGAGAAAAAACTTCATACATCTTATTTTGTTTCTACGAACAGAACGAAGTGGAATGACTCTTTCCTTTTCACTTTCTCATGCATGCTCTCTCAACCCCATGTAACCTTTGTCAATACATTGTTTTTCTGGTTACTTTCGCCTTACTCGTTCTTCCATATTGTCCGGCTTTATTTCACTCCCAGTTACGTCGAGTCGACTCGTAAATCTAAATTAGTAAGTGGACGCTTCGTCAACTACACCTTTAGTCAATGTTTTTTTTTTAATATTTTCTCTGTTTACATTCCCAACACCAGGGTATTCAAATCTTTTCTTTTTGTTTAATTAAATATTCTTTCTTATTTTTGAAAAACTTTAAGGTAAAGAGAGAACAATAGACACTCACTGTGTTACTGGCCCTAAGAACCTGCTGATTTTTTAATGAACTGTGATTGGACAGTTCAAAGGTGAACCGCCCCCTTTGAAAAGAAGTTATCTCAAAGAAGCTCTAGAAAAAAAAGCTTGAAAAGAAGTCTATAAGTGGAGTTTGAAGCTAAGGCCATTTGAGAAGACGAAGGAGCAAACACGTACGTTTTCAAAAAAGGTCTTACTGCGTGTTTAGTAAATTTTAACCTTCTACGGCCGTAAAAGAAAGGCGTAATTTCCAGGCGGACGGAAGAAAAATAAGAGGAAAAAAGGGTGTTTGGTCACCAACAAAAAAAATTTGTCTACACAAAAAAGAAAAGAAAAACCTTGAACCTTGAAAGGACTGAAAGTGAACTGTAGAGTTAAGGCTCTCCCTCGTTTTATTTTTTTTTTATCATTGACACAACAGGTGGGCCCAATTATTTTGTTTGTTTTTTTGTGCATTGTAATTTTTAAGCTTTGCTTTTTCTGATATATGTTTTACATTGTGTTAGTCAGAGAATAGGTTATTCTATTCTCAGCAAAAAGGGACGAAGTTTTTTTAAGCACCTTTGTTTAGCTGGTTATAAATAAATATTTTTCTTTGTAACTGAATCTGATTTTCATTTTTTCTTTTTCTTTTTCGTTATTACCTCGGGCAATAGTGAAAATACTATTGCAGCAGGTTTTATTTTCTTTCAGAAAATAAAATTTCCGAATTATTACTTTTTCAAACTTTTTAAAATGCCTTTTGTGACATTTTTATAATAATTTTTGTCCTTATCTTACTAACAGTTACGTTTACTTCGTTGTTCTCTGATCTCTGTTAAAAAATGTTAGCAATTTCGAAGATTATGTTCCCATCACTTTACAATATTTTGTTTATCTTCTGACATGATACATTCTTTATATATTTGAAGTTTTAAAAAATATCAGTAACTATACTGTTATATAGCTTTATTTAAAATATGTTGAAAAAAACACTTGAATTGCTTAATGAAATTTTACGCTCCCATATAATTCATAGTATCTACTTCTAGTAAAACCATATAAGCTGAAATTCACACTATATACTGCTCATATAAATATAAATAAATGCTGAAACTTTTACAGACATTGGTTGGTTAAGACAAGTTTTATTGTGAAAATATTGCCTTGCATAATAAACAAAACTGACACTGTGTTTGCTGATATGTGGTATGACTTTAGGCATATATTCTTTATTTCTTTTGTATGGAATAAGTTAAACGGTCAACACAAGAAGAAATAAATTATGGGAAGGCAATGAGAAAGTTATTAATATTTACATGAAGCAATGAAGAAATTCCAGAAGGAATCAATCTAGAAAAGAAGAAAAAATAAATAAGCGACTTCTGTTCACAACTTTTACTAAAATGAAAATGTTCTTCAAAAATATTTATCATTATATAAGCATTCAAACAAAATAACTTGTAAAATTTTAATGCAAAACAGAATCATCTGCAATGAGGAATAAGTGAAATTGAATGTGAAGCTTGCATACAGAATCTGTTAATTGTATGTTAATATATTCCATTTAGTTAGTATCTTTCCGATCAGAAAATATGTCATAAAATTAATTATCACCTTTTTTCCTTTTAATTAGAACCAGATGACAGTTTTCCTCTCTTTAAATTTTAATGTTTGTGTTTACAATGTAAAAAATCTTCATTGTAATGGCTTCATTTTCATTCTTGAAAAGATCAGAATTCAGAAAAATCATCTACAAAACATTTGCTTCATAGCACGAATACAGCTTTGTTAAATATTCCACAGTTAAGCTAGTAACTAATAAATTCAATGCATAAAAGTACAAAAGTTTTCAAATCTGATAATGTCTAAAATAATCTTCTCCATATATTTGGATCACTGAACAAAGGCTCTAGTTTGAAAATTGAAGTGTCTATTTTTGTTTATGCATTCGATTCTTTCGAGCTTCAGTCAAAATTCATTTTCTTTGACTTTTATTCAAATGTTCAGACAACACTGTGATTTGATTCGCATCAAAATCGTTTTAATATTCATGACATGAGCATTCTAATTGAGCAACAATGAAACCAAACAACAATTCTCTAATGTATTAAAGCGATAAGCAATTCTTTTCGCGTCATTCAAACAAACAATTCCGAAATCTTTAGAGAAACTCATTCTAAGAATAAATCAACTGACATAGATAGATAGATAGATAGATAGATAGATAGATAGATAGATAGATAGATAGATAGATAGATAGATAGATGCGTAGTTTAAAAATCTCCCATGCAGAAATAAAAGTTTATCATTAAATTTATTGTGGTCATTCTCACCGATCATTTGACTCAATTCATCATTTTTCATTTTCATTTTCCGCATTATAATTTTCACTGGTTAAGCTAATAATTTTATATTTAGTTTTCCATACGTCAAATCATAAATCAATACAGCACATCACTCAATAAACCCCGGGCCTAACCAATAAAACAACAACATTTAGGCAAAATTCGACTTTATTCATCAACATAGTCTCCTTCTAGGGTGATGCATTCATTCCAACGCTTTGCTGACAATTCAATGTCTTTTTGTAGAACGATTTGACTTTGATCTCAGAATACGCCTCAAGGTAATTGATGTACAAAATACCTTGCGCATCCTAGAATACAGAGGCCAAAACCTTGCCTGCTGATGTTTGCACTTTTGATCGCTTTGGACGGCTTTCATCAGCTGCTGTCTACTCAGCTGACTGTCGAATTGACTCCGGAGTGAAGTGCTGTACCCATGTTCCATCCACTGTCACATATTTACGCAAAATCTTCTTGTTGCATTGAAACAATTGCAAACAACACTCTGAATCATCGACATGTTGTCTTTGGTCGACTCTGAATAAACGCGGCACCCACTTTGAACAAAATTGACGAATTTTCATGCAAAATGGTGAATACACTGCCTTCTGATATGTTCAACTCCTCTCTTACGAAATTTCAATTGACGATCGGACAAAACGAGTTTGTGGATTTTTTGATGTTTTCTGAGACAACTGCCGATTTTGGCCAACCTGAGCGTCCAGCATCATTTGTGTCTTTACGATCGTGTTTAAAGTCAGCATACCACGTCTTAACTGTTGTTTCTGATGAAGCATAGTCCGAATAACATTTATCAAGCCATTGCTGTGCTTGAACAGTATTTTTCCCATTAGAATGCAATGCTTTATCAACACACGAAATTCAGATTTTTCCATTGTTTATAAATTTGCAACAGTAGCTTCACTTAACTGTAATTTGTAAACTAATAATCCGATTGGATCCAAATTTTGTCACGTGCCATTTATAGGTTAGCACTTCATAAAAGTCATATGAACTTTTTATTCGTGGCGCCATCTATATGTCAGACCCGGAACTTATTGAGTGATGCGCTAATTGCCGCTTTAACGGACAACCACTTTCTGCTGCTGAATATCTTCACAGGGATAAAAACTCCGAACCAACATGAGGCTTAAACTATTTGTATTTTTCCCTCTTGTATATTTTCGCCTGGGAATAAAGCAGAAAATAAATTGTTAGTTCTTATAGCAGGGTTAAAAATAATAACAAGAAATATATGACTTTCGTTACGAAAAAAATCCTCTGTAATTTTTAGAGTTTCACCCAAGACATTGTAAAAAAGTATCTTTCGTGATGAATTTATTTACTTGATTTTATTACTTTAAATCTGACGATGTGGAATGCAATGCAATTTGTAATAAGATGTTATTGGCCATTGATGATTATTCCAAGTATATCACAAATATTCTAAGATTTTAGCTTTTGCTCTGATTTATCGTTAGTGAACAAGATATTTGAGTTCTAAAATTAATATTAAGAAGTCTTTGAATAGTACTACTTGCAGAATATTTGTGTTTTGGAGAAGTATAATAAGTTCATAAAGTCTTAGGAGCAACATATCTCCTGCTACTGTAGCAGCAGTCGGTATATCTAATGCGAGATTGCCTGGTGAAACCCGTCCCTCTTCATGCTGGTTCAGAGTTGTCCTCCTCCTACCTCGGCTGAAAAGCCCCCAGTCGATCCTATTATTTAGCACATAGTTAAAGAAAGATCGCCTTTTCTAAGGGCATTATAATTTGTACCTAGCAACCTGATTTAACTTCCACAGTGTAAATAAGTTATCAAAGACACATTGCAATATCTGTTTATCGATTTTCGTTGAAAATTATTATTCATACACTCTATCTTATTTACAGTCAAACTAATGTCGTAATCTTTCAACTGAAGAAGGATGGAAGGTATAACGGTCGAAGCGTTGTGTTAATAACAAGAAAATGACGAAATTAGTTGAACTCTAGATAACTCCTTATCCAAGAAATTCAGACAGAAATTATTATTTATATGTAATTAACAATAATGTCCTAATTTCTGTAATCGTCATTCTCCTTACTTCAAATTTCTTTTCAAAACACAGGAAGGAACAACTTGACATTTTCTTGATTCTCCATAATGTATATTTAATTATTTAGAATTAATTAATTTATTTATTAATCGCTTCGTTAAAATAACATTGATTATATTTATTTCTCTTCTAATTTGAGAAAGGTTTGTATCAGGGATTTTATTGAATTTTTTTTCTATTTTAATCCCTATCTAGTCATTGGCTTCTAAAATCATTAAAGCCAATGAAAGAATACCGACATCTATACAAATTAGCGGTAAGAGCCAAATTGGAGAGAGTCCGAATTGTCAAGTTGCCAAATCACAAACGCCATGACAATAGATTCGGAGGAGCGAATCAAACCGGAACTTTTTTCGGTTCGCTTTGAAAGTGACAAAAATCGAACTAACGATCGCATCCTCCGAACAAACAAAACGGAGTGGTTTAATCCTCTCATTGTTGATCGATAAAGGCTAACCCTAACATTCTACGGGTAGAATAAAAGATAGTCCACAATAAACATTTTTAGTAATAATCATTAAATCAGAGAAAGATCAAAACAAATAATTAAAAATAAAAAAAAATACAAACATTTTCATCTCAGTTGCTGAGATTCTAACGATGCTGCTGTGTACAACAACAAAAACAGTAATGTTTATGCGACCATCAAATAACTGAATCTGTTAAAGTATAACATAAAACATGTTCTGAATTCAATGAAAATCCTATCGGCTTGTTTCTAAACTAGTTTATCATATAATAGTGAAAAGATTAGTAGATGTACAAGATCGCATACAAAAAGCCTACGGCTTTTAAATTAATTACTAACAGTTGATTACTGGAGTGGAGTTTTTATCATCTAAAAAAGAAATAATAAAAAAAATTCTTATGGAAGTTCACTAAAGAATTTATCTTATAAAGCTGAGAAATATATAAATACATTAGTTATTGCAGACACAAGATCTGGTGAACTCAAAATTGCTTGCAGCAAAGTGTCTAGAAAGGTTTTGTGAAAGAGAATAGGTTAACATTGTTTTCTGTTTCCAATTGCCCCTTGGTTAGTGTCCGCAAATGTTGCAAAGGAAACGCAAAGTAAAAATAACAAATTAAAATTTCAACAATTTATAAAAAATCGGAGACTAATAAAGTTTTTTCCTTTCACCTGCTTCTTGTCAATGAATCATTTTTTATAAGTTGCATTCAAAGAATTCAGTGATGTTACTTACAGAGAGGCTAAAAACTGCTCTACGTCATAGCCATTACAATATGAATCAAAATGTCGATTAATTGTTCTGCAGAAATGTTCAATTATTTCTTTAATCACTGAGAGCAGTCAGTTAATTTTCTGCGACAAACTGACAAGTCGAACTTACTTATTCCAAGTACAGACAGCAATTAAAATATAATGTTTCCACGAAAATGATAATGCCAGAGTAATTTTATAATTAGAATGCGTGTAGCTTTTTTAGTATTTGTAAAAGCCATGATAACCATGAAAGTTGTATAATTTCATTTTTGTACGTTTTCGAGCAGTACAGCATTGGAATTGTAGCAATTGTATCTTTACAAAACCTTTTTAGTAATTCTAATGTAAATTTTATAAGTTTTTTTATATCACACAATTAATTGGGTGAGCAGATAGCATAACGAATATTAACGCACAAAGTGAAATCAATGAACCGCGTTCAATTCCTCCACGATTCTCTTTTATTCACTAATACTTTGAGAAAAGACATGGACCTAAATTTTTTCAATAAAATAATATTACCGAAAGATTTATACCGGGTATTTGGGCTTAGCATATAGTTTTGATGAATTATTGCCTAATCTTTCAATTCGTTTCTAGTGTTCTCGGATGATCCTTTCATACGCTTTTGAATTCCATTATTAAAATCTGTTAGCTATCCGTTATATATATATATATATGTATATATATATATATATATATATAAGAAAAATTAAGACAGACGCGTTATTTCATGGTAATTCGGAAGTTTAGGCCTATTTCAGGCGAGCCATCTTCAGCTTCCGTCTTTATTCAACGAAGGATTCTACATGAATGGGATTCACAAAAACCTAATCCAGCGAATAAGAAAAAAAAATAAAAACATATAAGATGATAAGAATATAACTGTCACTCCCCTAAAAAAGAAAATAAGAACAATCCATCCGTTTGTCGAACCCACAGACATTCTCACAGAATCAGATGTAGAATTCGCATAGAACCCACAACAGATAACACTTCAAGACGCCAATTTCTCGCCCCTAAACAAAATTGATGCCGCCCGCCCAGCGGTCAGTGTCGAAGAAAGTACGAGGGTAGCGGGTGAGTCAGACGAGAAAGAGGGAGTGATAAAGAAAAGGGAAGAAAGGAAAGAAAGGAGGGAGGGAGAAATAGAGCTTTACATCCTTAATTTAAAGGAACCTCATTATTCTATTTAGATTTATTTGTTTTAACTTGTATTTTTTCCTTTTTAAAAATGTATTAATATTAAAATTTTCTCGTTAAAAATATAGTGCTCATATTTTTTCTCTAAAAATGTATTATCGGTAATATTTAACAGTGATGTATGGCTGGAATTAATTATCATCAGAAATGTATTGCTGGTAATAGTTTTCCTTCAAAAGTGTATTGTTTGTAATATTTTTCAACAGAAAAAAAATTTTTCCCCAGAAATGTATTGCCAGTCATTTTTACTACAAGCCCTTTATGTTTAGAATAAATTCGGAACTTATTCAGAAATTATAACTTTAAACAAAGTTTTAAAAAGCAAATTCATTTAAATTTGACTAAAAATAAATTTTGTAGTTTTTGTTAATACAAGAAAGAGATTAAAAATTAGTCAAGGAATATTTTTTTCATAGTGCTCGTAATACTTTTTCTCTAAAAGTGTGTTACTGTTACTGGTAGTATTTAGCAGTAATATATGGCTGGAATTATTTAGCATCAAAAACATGTGTTGCTGGTCATAGTTTACCTTCAAACTAACATTGTTTGTAGTATTTTTTCCGACAAAGAATGCAAGATCTTTACACAGAAATGTATTTTCTCATAAAGCCCAATATGTTTAAATCACATTCGAAACTTATTCAGAAACAATAATAATAATAATAATAATAATAATAATTATAATAATAATAGGTTTAAACAAGTTCAAATCATTACTTTCAAGTTTAACTTTTCGGTACTAATGACCTGAACTTGTAGCAATTAATATCACGGGGTTTTCAAATAAGAAGCCTTAAAAATAAAACATTTTTTTTTAATTTCGACTAAAATGAATTCGGTAGTTTTTGTTAATACAAGAAAGAAAAATAAAAAGTTAATCCAGGAATATTTTTCAATTTTTTAAAAATGATTCATAAAGTTGCAAGAATAGAGGAGTTAAGTAAGTTTTTGTACTTTCGTGTTCAAGGAATTATTTTGAAATTTGGATTTTTTCAGTGAAGAGAAAACTCTAGAAATAGATAGATAGATAGATAGATAGATAGAGGTAAAGTTTTACACTTTGTTTTAAAAGAAACCAAATTATTCTATTTAAATTTATCTATTTAAACTTAATTCATAAGACTAAAGAATCAAAAAATTAAAAATAAGGTTGCATATTACCAATTATTTGGTTAACAGTACAACAAAAATGATGATGCCGTATACATTTAGTACTATGAGGAACCTATCTTTGCACACCCACCCCTCATATACACACGTAAATGCGTGCATAATTTCCTTCATACACACATACGTATATCTATATATGCCCACGTACGCAGATACATATATACACCTACGAACGCGCATACATATATATACACACTCAAGCAACAGCAAAAACAAATATGTAACCAATACATTAAAAAAGAAAAAAAAACAAATATGTAACCAATAAATTAAAAAAAAATTAACATATATCACAATGGTTTACATTTAAACAATAATGAAAGCGGGGGCTAAAAGATTAACATAGCTTGAACCGGCTCCTGTGTCTACATTTAAACACTAGCTCCTTCCTCATGTTCAACAGATCCAACTGGTTTTTGTGTCTGATGATGGTTATTTTCTCATCCAGACATAACTTACAGCACTCTCTGAAATTTGTGGGTGTGTATGATTTTTTAACTATGCTCCATTTAATTATGGGGGTTAGGTTATGGTCTTTCAAATACCAGAGATACTTCGACAGGGCTGTTTGGTGTTTCAGTTCAGGGTTGGAAAATGAGTGCATGTGGTTATATAGTCGTTGTTTCCAAGCCCCTGTCGAAATACCAATGTAGTATTTTATTAACTTTATGTTTTCATGACTTGATATACCACCCACTCCGTCATACGCTCACCACCCATAGGACAATCATTTTTTATCCTACAATTGCATTTTATAGTGTTATCGCACTGTCCAATTGTATTATTGATGTCTGGTGAATTTCTGGCAAGCTTAGGGTTGCTTTGGTTGGGAGTTGTGGGGCTGAGGTTGGTTCGGCTGGTGGTTGTTCCTCTGGAGCTCTTTTCTTTCCTTTCTTCTCTTTTCTTTATCACTCCCTCTTTCTCGTCTGACCCACCCGCTACCCTCGTACTTTCTTCGACACTGACCGCTGGGCGGGCGGCATCAATTTTGTTTAGGGGCGAGAAATTGGCGTCTTGAAGTGTTATCTGGTGTGGGTTCTATGCGAATTCTACATCTGATTCTGTGAGAATGTCTGTGGGTTCGACAAACGGATGGATTGTTCTTATTTTCTTTTTTAGGGGAGTGACAGTTATATTCTTATCATCTTATATGTTTTTATTTTTTTTTCTTATTCGCTGGATTAGGTTTTTGTGAATCCCATTCATGTAGAATCCTTCGTTGAATAAAGACGGAAGCTGAAGATGGCTCGCCTGAAATAGGCCTAAACTTCCGAATTACCATGAAATAACGCGCCTGTCTTAATTTTTCTTATATTTGCTCTATATGTATTTATATGCATATATGTTTAGAGCTCTCGTAGAGAGTTATCCTACCATTATATGTAAAGGATACTCCTTTGGATTCTTCTATGCCCACAAGGCATGTTGATATATATATATATATATATATATATATATATATATATATATATATATATGTAACAGTTAAACAAAATATCTGACAGTACAGAAATCAATCAATCAATGAATTAATTAATCAATCAATCTATCTATCTATCTCCATTTATCTGTAAATATCTTGCTGTTTGCCTATTTAAAAGCTTCTCTTGTCTTGTCTAATCATTCTAATGTTAGTGATGCTTTCAATTTTTTAGTTGCTCATTGCCTAGTCAAATATTCCCTACTCGTGTCTCTAATAACTCTCACCAACATTTCTCTTTACTTGTTTGTTTTTTTTTTGTTTTTTTTGTTTTTTTTTTCTGACTTCTCCTAACTCTTATTGTGCATTACAACTCTGTCTTCTTGACACTTTCGATCATGTTGTAGTGTCTGTAGATATTTTCTTCGGATCGTCTATTAGGCACGAACACCTATTCATAAGAATCCTTTTATGTTCTTAGCGTATTAATCTAGATTCATTTATTGATTTTCATCGAGATGCTTCCTATTGTGAAATTATTTATCCTCTTATATAAAATTGTGTCTCTGACTTTTTGTGCCATTTCGTATATGCCAGAAAAAAATTCTTCTCCTTGGCTCACACCTGCTTCTCCTGTTCAGTCGCTATACTTCACAGGAATCTTTTTTTCCGACTATACCAACGTGACATCTAAACACACGAGACATCTCTTTAAAACCACTATAATAATTGCAAACATGTCTTAAATGAGGCAAAATCGTTGTTCGCTGATAGACTTAAGCTGCGGGTAAGTTTAGTTCTCGTGTCTACTGGCAGCTCTGTAATAGTGTTTTGAATGAAAATAAGTTTTAAATATCCCCTCTCTTCAACCAACTGGGACTGCCAACAACTTCTGCCGATAAAGCAGAATAATTTGTTTATAAATTATCTTCAAATTCTACCATCAACTCCCTTGAGACCTTTGCCTGATTTTTCACTTAAAAATGGGTTTGTACTTCTCTCATATGCATATAAATACAGCTACGGTTTTTGCTATCATATCCACGCTAAGTAATGTGAACTCGATTGTATACATGGCTCTGTCCTCTCCAAGTTTTACAATAGATGCCATAATGTTTCTTACTTTACAAATTGTTGGAAATCGTTTTCTATAGGCTCTGGAAAACCTTTTGATCCTTGTAACTATTATTCTACCGCTTTTTGGTAAAGTACTTGAAGCTCTAATCAATTTCGAATTGGTTAAGCATATCACCTTGCAGAAAAACAATATAACTTCGCTTCTCTAGGTCAACCGCCGATGTACTGACGGCTATTCCTGAAAGACTCTTCTTTAGATCAGAATGTCGAAGCTCAGGCTGTTACTTTAAATATCTCGAAGATGTTTAGAAGGGCTTGGCATGCTGATCTTCTTCACAAATTGAACGGTTATGGTGTTTCTTACCGAGTTTGTTTTTGTTTGATTCTATCGTATAATGAAAGTTGTCTACTCTTCTAGTAAATTTTCTAAGCACCGCTTAGATGTGGCACAAGGTCGAAGGTATGGGGCAGCTAGTAAGGATCGAACTCACATCTCAGTTGTAATAGGTTCTAGTGAGACAAGTTTGCTAACCATTACACCACGCCGAGGTGCCTACGTCCACTCTTCTAGATCGTTTTTTGTTAATGCAGGTGTCATTCAGGATTCTATTCTTGAACCTCCTTTGTTACTTATTTTCATCAACAATATTCCTGAAGACATCAGTTCTTGACTCGGTATCTACGCTGATGACACAACTATTTACTCCTGTCTCAATAGTAAGCCTGGTAGGTTCGATAACATCAAATTGTCAAGCCATTTCGAAAATGAACATCAATTTGTTGTTAACGAGGGATAGAAATGATCTGTCAATTTTAAATACTCCAAAACGAAATTCTATTGCTTTCTATTTATCATCCAAAATAAGATGTTTTTGCCTTCGATTGGCATGGCTGGTGCTAACCTCCATTAGGCAATTCACTGTGCTTTGTTGGACAAACATTTTCCAGTGGGATAAAGGGGAACGATTATAATGAACCAATTTTTAAGTCAGTCTGCTGCTATGAAAGTCGATTCACTATGTTGTGCTGGAAATTTTTACTCGCCAGAATCTATCTTGCACCTTCATAAGTTCGTCCGTGCACGAATATTTCTGACACATCTGATGCTTGTATCTAGAGATTATTGACAATATTCAAAGAAAAAATATGCAACGTTATCGCTACTGCCCTGGCATCTCAACTTCATTTACTTTCCTACTGCCTTAATGTAATTCCCTGTGCCTCGTCTATAAATATTTTCACGGCAATTGTACTTATGAACTTTCCTATTTGGTACGTCGACTTCACTTTACGAGACTGGCAGATAGTTTTCCTATTCCTTTTCTTAAAATTGTTGGTTGTAACCGTAAGTTCTATGCAAATAGGTTTTTCTCCTGCACTTTCCAATGATGAAACTCTCTTATACTTTTCTCTCAGTTATAATCTTCAAAAATTCAAATACAGTGTCAAGCGTCATTTTCTATCTCCTTTAATCCTAAACCTTTTATTTTATTGCCCTACCTGTTTCTTTCATTCTCAATAATCGATTGCATATTAGTGGCTTTTCGCCTTGCTTGGAGTGAAATGATTGAAATTATTTTTTGTGCATTAAGTTTAAGTATCGATAACATGACTTACAAATTATTTACTAAATTAATGGTATAGTATTTTGGTATTAATACTCTTAGGAAAGAATGTGCGTTGCGATGCAGTGGATATCAACTCGGAACGACAAATCAGGGAGTGGAGTTCGAATTCCAGTTGAATTCTTTTCATTCGCTTACGCACAAATCCCCTTGGGAAAAGTATTAATCCGTCTCTTCCCTCCAGTTATGGATTAAATAATAGAACAGATTAGGTTCTATAGCTTTTGCTGGCAACCAGTCTACCGCAGAAAGCAATGGCAACCTACTGCGGGATAATCTTTTGCCCAGTCAGCCATGTCTCTTTCGAGACATGATCGCCCAAAGCATGTATCATGTATGGCACTCAACTGACTGACTGATTCTTAGGAAACAGTTTTTGAAAAAAATTATTTATACATATGCGTGTGCAAGTATGTGTGTATGAATTATTTATATATACACAAATATGTAGGAGTTAATGCTAAAGATTTTTCGATCTAACCCACTTCCCAAAACCAAACCTAGCCTAAGAATATTTTTGGAACCCCTTCTTAATTGGGTCGAGAATCTTTCAGCCCTGTTCATACATTATCTACTTATATAAATATATAAATAAAGATTTTTAATGTAATCATTTTATTCAAGATAGTAAGGTAGTCCTTTTTTTCTCTTTATGCATCATTGCAAATACAATTATGTCAGCAGTTACCAACAATGAGCCGCAAATGCAGAAGTGAGCCTCACGTTTGATACCATCATGTCAATTAATGATCGGCAAGTCATTCCAACACAAAAGTTTCTTTTAAATGTAAAGTACAACAAATTAATGATCTCATTGATTCTACCTTTTGCTTTCGATCCGTTAAAAGACTCGGTTGCTCATTCTTTGTTCTAAAAACCAATTTGTTACGCTACAAAATAGTCGTGTCAGGTGTTTCCTGAAGTCATGCTCATTGTCTTTTATTGCCTTTTAAGACAAAATCATTCTTTTCTTTTTGTCCTGCTATCGAATAGCTGATTTGATAATGAGAAATGTTCGCACGCACACACACATACACAAGCGCACACGTACACACAAGGACACACACACACACACACAAACACATACGGGTATGCAGAGGTGCATGCGTTTGGCATAATCTATGGGAGCCAATCGATATGCGTTTAATAACGCGATTGCGAGTTTACACGCCTAACGGAAAAATCGAATTGCCGAATTATGTTCAAAAATTGAGAAGGATGTAGTAAAATTTGAATATGTTATTGAATTGTAATGTAATAAACAAATGACTTTCCAAAATAAGCTCTCCCTCTCTCTCTCACACACACACACACACACACACACACACACATACAATATATATATATATATATATATATATATATATATATATATATATATTAACGAACACGTGAAGCGAGGAAAAGAGAGAAACTTATAAATTCTTAAATAATTTCCATGAAGCTAATCTAAATATTTGTATCTATATATATAAATATAAAAACATAAACTTATTTACAACTATATTTACTACTTTAAGTGTTATATTCATTCAAGGTCTAAGCGTTGATGAATATTCATAGCTACCTTTTCTTTTATAAATTTTTGTTTTTTTATAATCGTGTCGCCCCAAGCAAGGCATTTTACTGCCACTGTTGAGGAATGTTATGAGAAATACGAGGAATGTTATGAGAAAGAGTGATAGGTTACAGGAAGTGTCAGGAAGAGGGTAGAAGAAGGATGAGAATACTGATGGGGGTGGGGTGGACAGAAAAAGAAGCATGAGAAAGAGGATGCATGTTAGTGATACAGGAGATGACTATTGACTTTACATTTGAATTCTTGAAAAGCTGTCGGGAAAGCAAGTAAGCGGAAGGGAATTCCACAGGCAGGAAGTGCGAGAAAAGAATCTGAAGGTGTAGAATATACGTTTACAATTTATTGGTTTCACAGTACCCGGATGAAAACCCCCTACCGCTCTCCGGTAGTGGGTCACTCATATAGATATGGTAATGAGTAGTAAGTGATCTGGTTCCTTAGCTCTATCCGGTTATTGGCCTTTGCTAAAAGTAACAAAAATTATTTCTTCCCACCTCTTAAAATCGCCACTTTTTCTCGCATGCCCAGCGGGCTAGATTTCCTTCAGGCTTGAATTCTTTAAATGTAAATCGTCATTTAGGTTTGCATTTCTCTATGCCTATATTTTGCTCTGCTCAATTGAACGTTTTTCTCGTTGATTTTTCTTTTTTAACTTGTTAGAAATTTTGTTGCAGGTAGTTTGGACTTTAATTCATTTTTTTTTTCCTTTATCATCCGGATGAAAACCCCCTACCGCTCTCTGCTAGTAGGTCACTTATATAGATAGGGTAGTGGGTAGTAAGTGATCTGGTTCCCAAGCCCTATCCGATTATTGGCCTTTGCTAAAAGTATAAAATTCTCTAAAATCGCAAAAGCATTTTACCTAACTAGCCGATGATCATGTCCAAACATCTATAACCTTATCCCAAAAATTTCTTTCTTTCTTTCTATTGTCTACCTTTTTTTTCTTATTCTGCTTTTAATTATGTACCGTCTTCTGTTTCTGAATTTTTCTAAAGTTATTTATATGCATCTATAAAACATTTACCATTTCAAAACTATAAAGGAAAGGCTTCGAAGACTTTCCAAATGTTTGAGTAACTTCACAACCTATACTAAAATCTGTGGAAAATTTTCAAAATATCGAGCCTCCGATTTCATTACTTCTAAACCGAGAGCTAATCCTTCCAAAAAATTAAAATTCACTCTCTGTTTTATTAAGTTTTAATCTCCAAAACGCTTCACTTAAATAACCCTAAATCACGTGAACATAAAATTAAATATACCACGTAACAACACAGTGAATACTAATAAGACTACATCAAACTTTTTAATTTTCGGAACCGAGCTGACACCATTAGATCACATAAAAAAGCAAAATACAACCCAGTAGTCAGTAGAAAAAAGGTCTCTTGAAGCAGACGTATAACAGAAAGATCAAAGTTTTATTCTCTTATACCTAATATTCAGCCAACACATTCCTTTTTACTCCGGCGACTTTAGTTATAAAAACCTCATTATCACGCTCATTTTCTTCTCTTCTGCACTTACACTCATTTTTACTTCGTGAAATCTTTCACGACCCTTATCAATGAGGGCTGCAACCAGAAAAAAGAGATTCATACGAATAAAACTTAAAGGTTGTTTTATCCTTATCCTCTTTTACTATAAAGAATAGGTATTTTAGAGAATTATGTCAAAAATGTGCATGTTTCTGCACGCATGATATAAAACATGTCTTCTTAGTTTTCTTGTTTTTTTTTAATATCTGGAATTCTTTATCTTGTATAATCATGCCATTTCTTTTCTAAAAGTATTTTGTTTATTGCACGTTGACTTGGAATCAACTAAATATTAATGATTTCCGCAACAAAAACTTTCTAATGTTTTATAGACCGAGTTTTTTAAGTAGCGTTTGGTGTCGTATAATGATTATTGTCATAAAATATTACTTATGTGTCTTCTAAAAAATTTATTTAATTACCATAAACAGTTTTCCGCCACTGCTCGAAGACAGGGCCTTCCTGTGGAATATTTTGTAATGGCAAAAGGCGAAAAAGAAATTACGATTAATTTATATGGAAAATGTTTTTAACTATTTCCAAACACCAGCCCGAAATTTCATTGCTTCAGTTGAGATTTTAGTTACGATGCGCAGTGCTGCAATGGCCGAAGGAAATACAAATTTAATTTTGATAGATCGCATGTAAGTTTAGGACATTTGCATGATTGTTATACGCCACTAAGCAGTCAAGCCTACTGTGGTTTAATCAGTCTACCAGATCAACCAAAACAAACAATTGACCTCGACCATCCATATCAAAGTACGTAGACATAAAATCTTATGTTATTTTCTTTTTTCTTTTTCTTTTTCTTTTTTCTTTTTTCGTTAGAGGAAAGAAATCGCTAAGTATTTTAATAATATAAATCAATCATAATCATTCGTTTTACACTATTTGAGATAACTTAGTAAAACATTACGAAAGTATGTCTTCCATAAAATCTGTATATGAATTCGTGTAGATGTTGATTGTTTATGTATAAATTGTCACATTAATCAGGTTATTGTCTCAAATTTTCATTCGATTTGTGACTACAAACCGTCAGATAAGTATCATCATTTTCAACATGAATATTTTTAAACATTCGCTCTACAATTTGAAATTAATGTTTACGGTAACTGCATGCAATATTCACCAACTGTAGACTGGAAACTCAACCATCCAAAATTTATGATGGCAAACAAAATATAAGGATAACACTACAGAAAAACTGTAAAGTTATGTGTGTATGTACGTATGTATGTGTGCATGTATGTAATTATGGGCATGTAACCGAATGGTTATAACGTTGGCTTTCCGACCATGAGACCTGGATTCGAATTCCACCATGTTATATACGGGTTAACCCAATCTTTGTAAGTAGATGTATGAATGTGCTAGCAGGAAGTCACATGACTGAGAGTTGAAACGTATTGCTTTCTTCAAACGGATTATCACGCCATATCACCACAGTCTACTCAGCATAGTTGAAATATAAAAAACAGGTGGATTATATGGGTGTTAAACAAACAGAAAATGTGCCTCGGGGATTAGCTAACCGGTCTAACAAACGAGTATTCCTGGAAATAAATAGCCGGTCATTATATTATTGTGTATGTATACAGGTGTGTGGTCAAATGGTTAGAATATTAGCATTCTGATCATGAAATCCAGAATCGAATCTGACATGATCAATTTATCAAAAGTGTAACTTGATAATATCGACCTCGAAAGACGATCCAGCACGCGGCACCGTTGAGAAGTACCTGAAAACCATACCGCGATTTGATTCAAGCCTAGTCAGTGAAAATGAACAGACAAAACTTTCCAGAGGCTGTCGATGGATGTACTAACACAAAATCATAAGACATCGTGACTGAGGGTTTGAGAAGCTCTAAGGGCCACTTGATACAGTTGCAGTAATAATCACAGGTACACTCTGTGAGTGTTGAAGAAACACAATTGTGTATGAGCAGGCGTATGCAACAAAAAATAGCAAGCCACTCCAACAGACAGGTGTACTCGGAAAAAGACTAGCCAGATACTACAGTGTGTATGTATATGTGACGGTATGCATATATGTATGCATGTATGCTTGCATGTAGGTATAATTAAGGCCGCAAGTTCACTTTTATGAGCTTCTTCTATCTATTCATTCTTTTCTTTCACCGATAAATCTTTAGACTCATTAAGCAATACAATGCATCAAATACCGATTCTTGGTCTTCTATAAAATCAAGAATTATCAATAAAATTCTGCTTGAAAAATGGTGAGGAACGTTTTTAATTAAAAGTAATCCATAAGAAAAAAAAAGACAGCAAAAATATTGAAAGAAACGGAATTACCTATTCATCAATGGAAGAAAAAACGAAATGCAAAAATCAGAATCGATTGTTTACTGTTTACACTCACTGCTTGACGAAGTTATGGTGATAAATTCACTTTAAATTCACTTTAAATATATATAACTTTATTTTTCCGATTATTCTATTATTTCTGTCTTCTCTCCTCTCTATCACTTTATCCTTGCTGCCTCCACTTCCTTCTTGTTTGCATTTTCTTTCTTTGCCTTTTCTCATCTGTAATTTATACTCACTTGCCGAGATTACCTTTGCCTCCACCATTTTGTCTTTCTTTCTCTTTTTCCACTTTGGTTTTGTTTTCTTCCTTCCACTGTCTTCTTTACTCGCTCTCTTTTTTCAGTTCTAGTTGATTTTACAATTTTCCGTGCTTCTTTGCTTATCTGTTTACTTATTTTAACACGCATACCTTTAAATTTTTATTCTATCTTTTTATTTCATTCATTTTTATTTATTTCTTTTTACTCTACTGCTAATTTTACTTTCGCTTATTGTTATTGTTTTCTTTCTTTCTTTCTTTCTTTCTTTTGTCTACTGTTTTTCTTTACTTTATTCTGCTTTTAATATTTTATATTTTCCTTTTTCAAACATTATTCGTGTCTTATTTTTTCTTTTCCATTTTCCCGTTTCTTTTATTCTTTTTTTTAAACTTCTTTCTTTATTTTCTGCTGTTAATTTCTTCCAATTTGCATTGTCTCTGTCTTCAATCTACGTTCTACTTTTTCTCTTTTTCCTTTTATTATTTTAACATATTTTCCTGTATATTTCCATGTTTTTTACGTTTGTTTTTTTTATCTATGTTTTGGTTTTCGCTTTTCTCAGTTTATTTCGATGAGAGAAGTCGTTGAAGCTTTTCCCCTTCATATTTTCTTTCCGTTTATCGATCTCTTATTTCCCACCTAATCTCCCTTCATCTGTGCCTTTTTCGTACTGAAATAAAAAGATGATTTATACGATGGCTTATATGAACTAATATTCGTTTCTTGTTTTATCAAATGAATTGTAAAGAATATTCATTTACTTGATAACTGATGGCAATTAATTCTTTTCTTACCAATATAAATCTCTAGATTCTTGTGTTGATTAATATAATATATAATGCAAGTAGCAAGATTCTAATTAGAAAGTAAATGAAAGGGAGTTTCGTAATTATTTCATCAAATGTTTAAAGAAAAAATTTATATCTAATTTTCCGTGTAGATTTACAAAAATTCAAAAGTTCTGTATGCAGGTTGCCTTATCTGTGTGGGCGGATATCTATATGTGCGATCGTGTGTAGGTGCATATGTCCGATTGACTACTAAATTATTTCTCACAAAAATTTATGAGATAACACTGTTCAGCTGGAATTCATTCTGTATGTTCCGCCTTAATGACACTCAGACCAGATCGCTTGATAGCAGTTCAATATTGCTTGTTCTATCTTTCCTTCCATCTGGCCTTTCATTTCTCTAACGCGAGTGTGGAGTTTGAACAAAGCTTCAAATAATTCAACACGTGGATTAGGCAGCAGTTATCGCTAAGAAGCTTCTTCAAGAAAAGAACATCTAACATAAATGACGACGTTTGTATGGCTGTGTGCATGCATGTATGCATGTACGTGTGTGCGTGCTTACTCTCCCAGCCCCTCATTAAGCATAGGGTCAAAAGGTTCAAAAATCAAAAGGAATGAAAGGGGGTCGGGATTATGATACGCTTCCTTTTAAAATACAATATATACTGTGACGGACTTCATGATGCAAGTCAATGTTTTTATATGAAGTTAATATTTATTTAGAAAATATTGTTGATAACATTTTCAGGATATCTTAATACGCACAATATATAGCACAACGCGAATGCGCACGCGCGCATGGAATTTAAAAAAATATGGATAATACTTTTTGTTATGTAGATGCTGGATTTTTTATATGCAACATAAAATATTATTTATGAACAAATTCAAAAGATATAGAAACATATTTGACTAATTATTGTGTTGACCTACCTACAAATGGACTCGTACACACCTTTATAATATGGCTAACAACACTGAGTGGGAGTCACTGAGTCATAGCCACAGAGTGAGTGAATGAGTGAGTCAGGAGGCCTACGAGAGAAAGTACTCTCCAGTTCACGTTTACCTTTGTATTACGTTTTCCGAGAACATACTATTCAACCTTATAGCAGAGTCCGTGTTATCTTTCTATGGCCCTTCGGTCATAACACTGGCGACGAAGAATATTCGAACCACAAAGAGAAATCTCTATCTACAAAATTTAACAAAAACGGTTACGCCTACAACAGCTCTACGTTAATAACACAACTGGAACTTAAAAAAAACGGATACACCAGCTGAAAAAACAGGCAACGTAAATACGAAAAAAAGACACAATATATAAAAAAAAAAGGGAAAAGCATAGAAAAATAATAACCTAATCCATTTTTTAAACCAACAACTCGAAAATACTTACTAGTGAAAACTGTAAGTAAGATTCTTTCTTCGCTCTCGTTATTATAATCAAAAGCATTTCATTGTTCTTCGCTCCCTCGACCACACAGGAAAAAAAAAAGAAAAAATATATTTTCTGTTTTGCAGCGTGATTTATGCAATTTTCCCCTTTCTTAGAAAAAAAAAAGAACCACCCAAACTGTATTGGCAAAAAAAAGTTTTACAGTTATCACCAGCCAGGGCTGAGAAATAGTAAGGAAAGGAATTACTTTTCATTTTCTTCTCCCACTTAAAGAAGAAAAATTGTCTCAATTTAGTTGTTTTTCTCTGAAAACACGTATTTGAAGACATTATGGAGGACTTTAAAACAATCATTGTTCAGATGATGAAGACACAACTTGATCATTAACAGAAGACCGACGAACGTATACTACAACAGCAACAAATGTTGGAAGAACAATTGCACTTACAGCAAAAAGAACAACAACAGCAGAGAGAGAGCAACAACAGCTTTTCCTTGAATTCCAAAAACAACAAGAAGAATTACTTCTAAAAACATTTAGTAAAAAAGAATTTAGTGAAAACAACACTGCATTTTCTTACAACACAATTTGGAATTCTATGGAGACATTCAATTATCTTCATGACGAAGATAAAACATTTGAAGCTTTCTATAGAAGATATGAAGATCTTTTTACGGTAGACTGTGAGGATTGGTCGAACGCTAAAAAGTTCACCTACTTTTGAGAAAGTTGGAAACAGCGGAACATAGTAAGTTCGTCGATTACATTCTTCCGAAGAAAACAAGTGAATTAGGGCTCGATGAAGCAATAAAACCTTTGTCTGAATTATTTAGCCTATTCCACACTATTCCACAAAATATGGAAGTGTTTTAACTTGTCAAAACGGGATGACAAGGATTATCTTACATTTGCGTCCATTGTAAATAAGCACTGTGACGATTTTCGATTGGCAGAATTTTCATCTGACGATTTCAAATGTTTAATATTTGCCCAAGGTTTTGTCTCCAAAAAACTCGGAGATAAGACGGAGTGTTCTTTCAAGACTAGAAAGCGAACCAGGTCTCACACTTCAAAAAGCTAGCTGAAGATTGCCAGCGAGTAATCACTGTTAAAAGCGATTCCAAAACATCGAGGAATCAGGCATATCGTATGTTAGAAGAATTAAGTACAAGCTAAAGAATTACTCTTCTGGAAAAGGTATAGAAAGCAAACAATGTGCCCATTTACAATCTAAAAGTAGACGATACTTTCAGAAACATAAATTGTCCACAAGTCCATGCAAGCGTTGTGATAAACAACATTGGGCGGCAGACTGCTTCCACCAAAACAAGACATATAATAATTGTGGCAAAATTGGCCACAAAGGAACGCACTGTAGAAACAAAAGGAACAACAGAAAGAGACTCAGACAAACTAGATCAAATGAAAAAGTAAATAAGAATTTACAAAAATACGTTATAGTCAGCATTCTAAGCAAAACACTTAAGCTGCAACTAGATTCTGGTTCAGATTTCTAAATTATTAATCTTCACACTTGGAGAAAATTTTTAAAAAAAGATGATGAAAAAGACAAACAAATCAGCCCGTGCAGTAACAGGAGACAAAATCAAATTTGAAGGTGTGCTAACACTACCTGTAACACTAAATGGCATCACCAAAAACTAAAAGTTGTCGTCCATAAAAACTTTGAGAATATATTTGGAACTGATTGGATGAAGCGGTTTAAGTTGTGAGATCAACCAATCAACAGTTTTTGCCAAAAGGTGAAAAATATGACAACGGAGGCCCAAGACGTGAAAGACGAATTAAAAGAAAAATTTCCTGAAGTTTTCTGGGCGGGGCTAGAAAAATGTACTTAGACAAAAACCAGATTCGAACTGAAAGAAAACGTTCAACCCGTTTAAAATTAAGTTAGAGTTGTACGAATAATCTGAGAAAAGATATAAA
>JBBBDQ010000570.1:2805000-2815000 GCA_037127315.1 Ascarosepion bandense
AAACATAGAACAAAATCGTGCGATATTTCTTTAATACTTCAACTACTAGTAAGTACGCACATACGTGTACGCATCTGTTTACATACATTCATACCTGTATATGTTTACACATACAAACGCGTATGTATGCGTCTATAAATATACAATATAACAGATGAAATCAAAAAACCTAATCGAATGGAAGAGAAAACGCCACAGACTGTGAACATAAATCTGCTAAAAAGTTAGACCTCTTAGCAACATAACATATATATAACATTATGTGGGTTAATTCGCATCCATTTTGAACTTCAAAAATAAATCTCTTTTAAAAACTACGAAAAACGTTTAAGAAGGAAATGTGCAATTTAAGAAATAAGTACATAATTAATTTGTCTATACTTCTGAGATAATGTACTATTTACATTATTTACATTGTTCAGACTGTTGGCTTCATCTTTATTACCATGGTAGAGAGTTGAATTAAAGGGAGATAACTAAGACTTCCAGAAGTTGCATGGCTCATAGAACGAGAACAATGTACCCCAGTGATTGCAGTGAAGGGTTCAGTTCCAAATCACAATCACTCGAAGAAGGCCGGAACGTACAATGACCGAAACGTCGAGATATGCCAATAAAGATGGGAACAATAATCCGATAATGTAAACATGACAAAATCAAGATAAGTTTTATCTTTCGTCTTTTTGTCGATCCATCTGCTAGTTGAAGGATGTACGATCTTGGTTCTGCACATTTACTCAGAACCGTTGCTGGTTTCCATTTCCCCGTTTGGTTATCCAGCATACGTATATCTTGTCCAGGGACAAGTGCTGGTAAATCATGAGCTGTTCTATCATGATACACTTTCTACATATCCTGTCTGTGTTTCAGTTGTTCATGGATATGGTCAGGGTTGGGAAATCTTAAGTTTGGAACTTTCGCAGTTATTTTCGATCTCATAATGCGATTGTTTAAGAGTTCAGCTGGACTTGGAAGGTTGTGGTTGATTGGTGTTGTTCGTAGGCATAGCATTGCTAAGTTAGGATCTCTTTCTGCTTGTTTTGCCTTAGTTAATGTTCTTTTGACTGTTTGAATTTGTCGTTCAATAAAACCATTCGATTTTGGGAACTTTGGTGATGATGCTTTGTGATCGAATTGCCATTCTTTGGTAAATTCCTTGAATGCTTCACTGGAATATTGTGGCCCATTGTCACTAACAACTCTATTGGGAATACCATGTTCGGAGAATATCTGCTTCATTGCTGTGATGACCATATTGCTTGTAGTCAGGCCAGCCATTTTCCATATAATTGGAAATTTGCTGTAGTAATCAGCAATTATTAAATATTCCTGATCATTGCAGTGGAACAAATCAGTGCCGACAACTTCCCATACTCTGCTGGGGATGTCATGTGGCTGTAAAGTTTCCTTTGGTTGTGCTGGGAGATTTTCCTGGCATAGTGAGCATTTCTTGATCATGTTCTCAATATCAGCATTAATCCGCCCCCAGTATACAGCATCTCTGGCTTGAAGACGTGTTTTTTCAATACCTTGATAGCTGTAATGCAGCTGGTTCAAGATGATTTTCTGTTGGGTTTCATGGATGATAATCCTTGACCCTTTCATGATGATACCATCGTTGAGAGATAGTTCATCTCTATATGACCAGTATGACCGTATTGCTGGCGGTAGCTCCTTAATTGAGTCTGGCCATCCTGTTGTTATGATTTCTTGTAGTTGATCAAGTATTAGATCAGCCTTAGTTTCCTTTCTTATCTCATTCAGGCGCTCACTCCTGAATCTCACTAAGTCGATTCGAACATCTAGGTCAATCGTATCCATGTTTTCAGTGCTGGGGAGACGGCTTAGAGTATCAGCTAGAGTCATTTCCTGTCCTGGTATGTACTCTATTTGCATCTGTTATCCCTGTAACTTGATTATCATTCGTTGTAGTCTAGGAGGTGCACTAGTCAGTGGCTTCTGTAGTATCATGATGAGTGGTATATGGTCGGTGAGTACTTTAAATTTACGCCCATATAGATATGTATGAAATCTTTGGACACCAAATACAATTGCAAGAAGTTCTCTTTCTATGCATGCGTACCGTTTCTCAGTGTCTGTTAGAGACTTTGATGTATATGCGATGGGTTTTTTGTTTTGCATTAATGCAGCTCCAAGTCCTTTCAAACTTGCATCGGTTTGTAGTACTGGTATTTCAGCTGTGTTAAAATATGTCAGTTTAGAATCTTGGCTGATTACTGTTTTGAGTCTTTCACAACATTCCTTGTGGTGTTCTTCCCAAAGAAATGGTGCATCCTTCTTTAACAGTCCTCTTAGTGTATGTGTCTTGTCAGCCAGGTTAGGAATGAACGTTGATAAGTATGTGATAAGTTGGGTAAGGCATGTTTTGTAGGTCCTTGAACTTTTCTGGGTCTGGGCTGATACCATTTTCACTATAGATCATCCCGAAGAAAGATACGCTTTTTGACTTGAGTTTGTATTTTGTTGAATTAAACACGAGACCATTATCAGCAGCTACTTGCATGAGCCTGTGTAGAATCTTGTCGTGTTCTTCTTCTGATTCGCTCTAGACAACAACATCGTCAGCGATTCCGATTGCGCCATCAACTTGTTCAAGTATCTGGTCCATCTTCATTTGAAAAATATGTTGTGATGCACTCAATCCAAATGGTAATCTCTGAAAATCGTACCTGCCATAAGGAGATTGGAATGCTGTTACTAGTTAAGATTCGCTGCCCGGGTGTATAGACCAATAACCAGCGTTAGCATCAAGTTTCGAAAATAGCTTGGCAATGTTTGGGTATTCTGTGAAAGACAACTTTTTCCCCTTTGTTTCGTTGTTATTTCCAGTGCGGTTTGTTGTTGTTGTTGTTGTTGTTGTTGTTGTTGTTGTTGTTAGTTTGTTCGGTTTCTGTTCGAAGTGTTTTTGCCTGTTATTGCAAATAATGGAAGTTGATTTTTTTTTTCGTTGCTGAAAAAGTTATCTAATGTCGTTTCATTGTTTTTACATTCCAAGCTGCCACCATGTAAAAATGTTGATGTGTTAAGCCGTGGTAAAATGCAACAGAGACATCGTTATATGATTTGAGATTTATTTGATATATATTTACATAAAGAGGATATATGTATTGTTCTAAGGCATGCTAGGCGTGAAGTGAAAATGTTACTTGTCGATTTCTACGCCAAGGGGTTAGATGTAAATTGCGTGTAGGAAAATAGTTCCATGATATTACTACAGTACTAGCGTTAAGGAAGTTGTCTGTGCTTCCCGTGCCAATCAATGCTTTTAGTACTTGTTCGTTAGCTGTGATCTCTATCGTTATAGTTGATAGAGAATAAAGTTTATCCACTGATGCCGAACAAGATACTGTTTCGCTCCCCTTTGTACTTCTACAAACTTTAGCCCAGTGTGCCTGCTTTCCGCATGTATAGCATTTCTCCCTTGCATGTCTCTTGCTCCGTTTAATTAAGGCTGTCTTTTATTTTGTTTTGTTTTGTTTGCTTCTTTGCTTTTTTGGAAAACCTAGTATTCCATACGATGGCGGAAGGTATAGGTGAAGAAATTTCTGATGTTACTGCATTTGTATTGTACTTTTTAGCATTTTTGTTTTGTTAAAACTAGTACTCTTGTCTATTCATAGACCTGCTGTAATGTTATGGTAATATTATCGAGTATTCTTTGTCGGTTATCCGTGGACCAAAGCCCATTTATGAAGGCGCCTCGTATCAATTCGGCTCGATATTATTCCACTGATATCGAAGAAAATGAACAGTTCTTACTTAATTTTACTAAGGCTGGATAAAATCCGTAAATTGAATCTGAAGGCATTTGACGCTGCTTCATTCAATTCATTTCTCTTTTTTAATGTTAATCCAGTTCAGGAAGTTGCGCGTGAGGAATACTCAAAAACTTGTACTGAGGCATATTTCATGCAGCCTGTTAGAATTTTCGTCGCAGTAAGTACTTAAGTTTATGAAAATTTGTTTCCAGTAACGATATCCTTGTTGGGCCTCAGACGTGTTGGGAGTCAATAAGTTTCTCTAGATTAGCTATTATCAAAATGCTTAACAACGGGAGTACATTAAATTGTAGAAAAATTGTTAGAGACAATTCGTAGAGGTTTAAATGTAAGTTTTAATGAACTCTGAATACAGGCATAGTTCTCCTGAATATATGTATTCAGGACAGATTCATTAATATGGAAAATTGGTCAAACCACAGCTATCACATTGACTTTCTATGGAGAAACAAGATTGTTGAAAATATTACATTTTAATTTCTTCTTAACTTTTCAGAACGGACAAAAATGAACATAGAAAAAAGGAGTTTGTTTAATATATATTGTTTTATTAATTCAAATAATAAATACTTCAGGTTTTAAATACTTGATGATTAGACTACAAACAAAATGAACTACAAAAAACTTTAAAACTAAAAAAGTGAAAAATAAAAGTATTTAGATTTTGAAATTTTCAGCAAGAGATGTAACTGTATCTCAACTGTCAGAATTGAAAACCATTGCATATAATAAAGTATTTTATTTTTCACTTGTTATGCTTTTCATTCAAGTCATTGCTTAATTAAAGAGAAATTCAGGCTTTGTTTGATTAAATAATTGCAATCGATTTGTTTATAGCAACATGTGAATGTCAGAAAATGTATTTCTTTTTGGCAGCAAATTCACTTTAGCGGTTCGGGTTCGATGTTCAAATTTCGGCAAAAAGTAGATACCTTTGATTAAAAAGATGACACTACACAGTCAGAATGAATCAACGGACAGCATATCAAAGTCTTTTGTGCGGAATCATCCTTGCTCCCCCAAAACGTATAAAGATTGTGTTCACACAAACAAACATAAAATGCATTTTAATTCACATTGCGCACCATCTTCAGGGGATTTCGCGTGAGACAAGACTGCATATACATTAAGCAGCTTTATTTTGAGTTTACTCTTTTCAATGCTTTTAAACATATAAAATGATAATACAACCTGTCATCCTAACCTTAATTTCCTAATCAAATTATGAGAATCTACAAAGAATAAAAAATCTACTCATAATCGTTTGAATGAATCGATCTTTTACTTCGATGATTACGTGTCATGACAAGGAAAAGTTGAATTTTTTATGCTTTGAATTAGTCTCTAGTTTTTGATAGAAGGGTTTATAGGTAAACTAAAACATTTCACTGCATGTTTTTATTTTAATTCATTTCATTATTCTTTATTTATTTTCACGGTGTTTTAACTAGTTCATTATTTCTTGAGAAATTTTCTCAAATGCAAAATTTGCTGTTGGTTAGTTAGTGAGAATGAACATTAACAACTCATCTTGAAGATTCAGAAACGAAGAAACTGTTTGAAACAAATTTCAATAAGCCATCAACAGTCAACAAAAGAATGTGTAAATAGCAGCAATCAATGCAGACATCATATGCAACGTGTGTATTCTTGAAAGTAATATTGAATAGTACTTGAATAATAATGCATTTGGACGTGTACAAACCTCCTTCGCACACGCATACGCATACATACAACCCACGCATTCAACACCAAGCGATCACTGGTTAACTCCACTTTTAGTATTGAACAACCATTGGCTCAAAAGCACGCTCGCTGATTATTTGATCCCAGCCAACCAGATCGTTTCCACGTGCAAGATGATATTTTCCCGCGCAGCACTCTGGAGCTCCCAGGTAACTAATTTGCAAGCCACCCACGTGTTACATCTTCAGTGAGGCCCCAGCTGCCTAGATGAATTCACGGCAGTTGTGAGAAGATGCATTCCCTCATTCACACACCCGCATCCCAACTGCAAGTAGCAGTTGGCGGCGCGCGAAATCTTCGCACACACACACACACACACACTTTCATACTTTCTCTCAACGACATACTCATTCAGTAAGCGTTTACAAAACTATTTTAAGAACATTTTCTTGAACATTCAGAACATTTATTCATTTTTTTAACTTTAATTTTACGGTCAAGAGAGGCAACTCTCAACTTTTCCACGTTGTTCACCTAAATGCATGCTTTTTCTCTATCAACATTGTAAATTTGTTAATACATGTATATGTTGTTACAATTCGTCGTTGGTCATTATTTGCATGAGTCTTATTTGATGTTTTCTAATCTTAAATTTAAATTAATGTGATGGGCTTCTGGTCAATCCGCGACTTTTCGTCAAACAACAGCGGACGTGATTAGTAGTCCGCCACAGACGTGCGCTTGAAGTGACAACTCTGTTCGGATTGCAACTTTTTATAGATTGCTCCACTTTTTTCATCCTCAATAAATACATTCGTCAAACAAGACCAAATTCTCTATAATCTACCACCATATATTTACTCGCGTGAGTAGATAATAAAAGTGTCGTGTTTTGTTTTTATTGTTATTTTAACCGTGGATGTTGTGGCATCGCTTTTTTACTTCAACCAATCCATCGCATCATTTGATTCTTTGATCACATGACTTCTATTAAATGACGAGAAAGTTCACTCCACGTCGTAATCAGTAAGCTTGTCTCCATATTTGTTTGCATGTCTGATTATATGCTTTTTACACAAACCTAATTTTCAATATTGATAACTGTGGAATAAGTGTAAAAGCTTTGAATTATAAAATTTTTTATCTTGCTGAACTGATACAGTTTCTCTATAAATCATTAAAATTATATTGTTAATCTTTACAATTATATATACCTTCATAGAAGTACGTTAATCTAAGTTAAAGCATTCTTCTTTTTCTATGTGCTATGTCCCTTCAGGACGTAGGCGATCATGGCCTTCCACGTCTCTCTATCCCTGTTGATTCTTAGCTCTCTTTCTCCTGTTACAACACCCAACCTCCGATCTGCCATCTACCTGCTCGGGCCCGTCAAATATCTTACACGCTGTTTTTACCTGTCTCTCTTTCCCCCAATCTGACCTGTGAGTCTCCAAGCCCTTCTTCCTCATTACATGCCCCAGAAACTTTAGCTGTCTTTTCCTGATGCTCGGTATTATTTTCCTTTTCGTTTCCATCCTTTCCAAAACCTCATCATTGCTCACATGCTCGATCCATGATATCCGCAGCATCCTTCTCTAGAACCACATTTCAGTTATTTTCCTTCATCTGCGATTATATTGTCCCGCATTCACTGCCTATTTTAAGAACTGACATCACATAGCAATCCAGTACTGTCTTCTTTGTTTCTAGCGAAATTCTCCTGTCTCTTAATACTCTACTCAGCTTCTGGAATGCGTCCTTCGCCGTGTCAATTCGCCTTCGGATCTCAGTGTCGCGCTTTTTGTTTTCTGTTAGAACACTTCCCAGGCATTTAAATTTTTGTACCTGCTTTGATTTTATTATCTCCCAGCTGTATTTGGCATTTTGGGTTGCTCTTTTGCTGATGACCATTCATTCGGTTTTCTTGCACTTTACTTTTAGTCATTTAATTTCACTTTCTTCCGCTACTTTCTGTAAGAGGTCTTGTAGTTGACTTTCCATGTCTGCTATCAGCACTGTATCATCTGTGTACCTTATGATGTTCAGATTGTGGCCTCCGCTGACGAATCCTGGCATAACTTCTACGGTCCTCATAATAATCTTGCTGCACAAGTTGAATAGATCCGGTGAAAAGACACACCCTTGTCTTACGCCTCTTTCTAACTTTGTATATCTGTTGAATTCGTTTCCTGTTCGTATGCAAGCGGTTTACTGCCAGTAGAGATTCTTAATTACTCTTATGTCTTTCCTAAATATGTCAAAGTTGCTGAGCATTTCTATCAAGTCTTTATGGCATACTTTGTCGAACGTTTTTGCATAATTTACAAAGCAGAGGTACACGTCCTTTTTCATTTGTATTTCTCTTTATGATAGCATCCTAATCATAAATATGGCGTTCGTTGTTCCAGTGTCTTTGACGAACCCGCACTATTCTTTTTCTATCTCTGGCCTGATTCTGCTTCGCGCTCTATTCATCTGGATTCGGATGATGCGTTTTGTCATGTTGCTCATCAAACTTACTGTTCAGTGTAGTTCGCACTCGTTTGCAGCTGGCTTCTTAGGCAGTGCCATGACAACTGACCTGCTTAGGTCATCCGGTATTACACCAATCTTATAAAATTCATTTATTATTTCTGTAATTTTCTCTATACCGAATTCGTCCAAGGCTGTCAGTATCTCTTTTAAAATGCCGTCTGGTCCAGCTGTTTTGTTTCTATTCAATTTGTTCAGTGCAGCTTTCACTTCGGACTTTAATATTTCCGGTCCGTCCTCATCTTTGTGTATTGTCGGTTGCTTTCTCTTGTCGTGAAAAAGATCTTTTATATATTCTTCCCATCGCTGAAGTATTTCCTCTTTCTCCAAGATGATCGTTCTATCCTTGGATTTCATACATTCTGTTGAGGAGAAGGTTTTTTGTTCTGTTAGTTCTCTTATTTCTTTATGCGTGTCTGCTTTATTAGTTCTGCTCAATCTCTCTACTTCTGCACATTTATTGTTGAGCCATTCCTCTTTAGCCTGTCTGCATTTGCTCTTTATTTCCTTGTGTAGTTTCCTACGAAATTAATGCAGATTTTACTCGCTCATATACTCATAAGAATATTCAGTTTATATTTTATTATGAGGTTCTGAAAAAAATGATCGATAATATCATGACATTCCTAAAAATTCGAAAACCTTATAACCTTGTAGATCGTCGGGGTACAACGTTGGCTTATTCATGGCATTGTTTCTGGGCCACAAGAATTGCCTAGCTGTATCCATCTCTTTTCTAATCAGCATGGTACCAGCAGGAAGGTTTAATCTGTGAGAAGACCTATTGAGAGAACTGTATTTATACTTTCCTAACAGTATTAGTTCAAAGTGTATACAAACTCAACTGAAATTCCAACTCGCTTCCGTGATTCCATTGTCCGTGGTCTTCAGCGGTCAGATATGCACTTCCATTTTTTAAAACACCAATTAAAAGAAGTTTGCAAATTGTATACGACTGTGTTTACTTACATATAATCTACAATGGTGACTGTTTGAACAAACAGAATGCCATTTATGATAGAATGATATTTTTAGAGATCTAAAACTTTTTAGTATTATTTTTGCTTCTTGATAAAATGTAACTACCCACAAAACACACACACACACACATACACACACACACACACACACACACACACACATATATATATATATATATATATATATATATATATATATATATATATTGCCAGGTACAGGAATGAAAAAAGAAAGATAATGTCTCTAGGACACAGGGGTTACAGGGAGTGATAACGAGAAGTAAGGAAAGGGCGATAAAGGTTGAGCAAAACAGAAGATGGCAATTGAGGTTGCATTTGATTTTTTTGGAAGATTTCGCAAGAAATCGGAACGGAGTTCCACAGGCAAGAAGTGCGAGAAAAGAAACTATTACAATAGAACAGATGTTTGCTTTTGACTAGTTCAAAAGTTAAACTGTAAAACCTAGTTGCCAATCGTTTAAATTACTGCGGTCGAATAAAATGTTCGCTAAAACAGTTACCATAAAAATATTTATAGCAAAGAGAGAAGCCACCACATGTCGGTGAGAAATTGGTCGATGTCAAGATGTAAGATCAAGATCGATTGCATTACAAACCCTTCATTGAATTTTATCAAGAATCACGAGATATGCAGCAGGAGCACTAGATCTGATATTGAAGCAACATTTAATGCACAGAAGAATGGCAGGTGTATAAATGTGTAAAATGGATTCTGATGAGTAAAACTTTGCTGAAAGCCTAATTTTAAATAAAATTGTTCAGACATAAAAAGAGAAAAATCGAATGCCATTCAAATAAAATCAAAGAGAAAAGATGACGGTAGAGCCGAGGTAGAATTTATTGAATAAGTGTCCAGACGGTTGGTGTCACGAATGCTACTACTTGAATGGTTAGCAATAGTTTGTTTGTAGGTCTTCTAAACTTTCAAAGAACAAACAGTTCTGAATATTGCAACATAAATTTAAAGGAGGAAGAATCACT